>WBNO01024422.1:0-22821 GCA_013400575.1 Peucedramus taeniatus
GGGTCCATCTTCCACGAGTTTGCAGCCCCAATTATTTTCATTTAATGAGGAAGGAAGCGATTTCCAAAACAATTTAATTTATTTAAATACTGATTTCTAGAGAAAGGGGTAGGTGAAGAATATCTAATTTTAAGCACAGGTTTTAAAGCTAAGGCTAATAAATTTTCCAAATGCCGAAAACAGCTGTAGAGCTAGGAACACAAAAAGGAATTTTGTCTCCTAATTATCTGGTTTAAACATCATAATTTTACAAATGCCTGTGTATCAACCAACATATTTAGTAGCATAAGTATTTGGATAAGTGCTTAGATGTAATGGTATTGACAACTAAATGACTGCTGGGATATTTGATACAGCATCTCTTCTGTTGCTGCTGTTGAAAATTTATTGAAATATGAGGAGTAACATACCCTTTCATGAGTTTCATTTAGATTTGTCCTACATTTGTATTGGAAAGTTTTATTTTCAAATTATATGGTAAGTATTTCTGAGGAGATGACTAGGATAGTTGAAAAAAGTCTGTAGTTTTAACGGCACACACATTTTATTCTTCTTGCTGCAGTCTTCCAAGAAGACACTACTTTGTAAGATTTTCCATTTTTGGTACACTGGCATCCACATGTAAGTGCAGATTCACTCTTACAGTCAAGCATGTGGACTATTATTGTCATGGATAAGATTATACAAATTCCACTACTAACTCTAAATATTCTTTAAGGTATACTGTTTATGTAGTTTTCAAGTTCATCTCTTCAAGTCATGTCTTAAATCCATATTTTGTAATATTTTTCTTATTTTTCCAAATTAGTTTTCATGTTTTTACCTGACACTCTTTTAGGAATAATATTGAGGTCTCCTGGAATTTATTTTTTCCTTTATTTTATGTACATCCCAAATCTCACTTTGAATATCTTTAATTGCATGACACTTGGAAGTGCTTTCATCTTGCCATGTGTATAATAAACTCTTCTTTGTCCTTTACCTCTGGACTGAACTCAGCCATAAGCTTGGCAAAATGAAGCACAAAGTTCACCAACTTCTTTGTTTATTGATCATAGAATTATCACAACATATGGAGGAAAAAAAACAAAACCCAATCAATGCATCTTCTTAGAACATTAATTCCACTAAGGCTGTTCACCTTATTTTGCAAACTTCTGTCTTTGAAGATTGTCTATAGCATATTGCATTACCTGTATAATTAAAGGCATTTTCCCTGAGAGGAGTTAACTTTAACCAGAACTCCTTTTCTGTGTGTCAAGCCTATCACTTTTTCTCTAACTTCTTGTTGACGATGATGAGCCATGAAACTATGGATCTAAACATAGCTGGTGTTCTGTCTGTGCTTAGAGAAACCAATTCCATCATCATTATTTTCCATTTAATAAAATACTTGAACTCAACATAATTATGTTCCTCTCTTAATTCTTTTTCATTATTTGTGTCCTCAAAATATTTTTGTTTACATAGCTCATTTGAGCTATTCCACATGCAAATATTCCCATTTAAACCAATGATACACATATCATTAAATATATTTCCATCATTAGCAAGTATAAACTTTGGGGCTTTTTTCTCTAAAAACATATGCACTATATAGCTTGTTATTTACATAATTCCTTGCTGGTTTGAGTTATTTTTGAGGGAGACATTTCCATCCTTCTTTTGAAGAAAACTGTCATTATGAATGCATCAACAGACTTGAAAGATACCTCACTAGTGATTTTCAGTTTTTCTTAACACATTTTTAAGAGAAGGGTCTTGATTTTCTTCTGGAGAACACATAGTATCTGAGTAGTACTACTTTTCCAAAAAGTCTTCTCTGATTTTCCATATATTACGATGATGCTGTTAGAATTTATCCTTTCTTTTCCTTTTCTTTCCTGTCCTTGCCTTGCCTTCCTCATTGGCAGGATAGAGTAGATGTTCCTATTTTCAGCAATGTTTTTCAATCTCACTTCCCTGTTTTTCCTTAAAACAGCACAATTATTTTTACTGTTTGAGTGACAAGGTCCACTAAACACAACAGTTATGTCCCTTGATTAAACTAGAACTAATATTCTTTCTATTGCAGTTTTTTGTACATTTAATTCAATTTTTCTTTGCATTTTTATTTCCACTCTCTACTGACTCTTCTCCTTCCATTCTCCTGCTAACTACTGGACTGCTTCCAAGCAGGTTTGCTGTCTGAAGTTATATATAAGAACTGTCTTACTTTTGTTGTTTACTGAGTGGATTCCCAGGGAACTGTAAGGAGGGGAAGGATGTCATGAGTTTTCATCTCTCTTCTGCTCTTTGTTATCACTTAGCCTGAGTGGAAAATGATTCCAAACTTTCCAAAATGCATCAGTGATGAATAGAGAGCTACACTCTTCACATTCTTTCAGGTTTTAAATTAACCATTGTCATGGAGACTTGACAGGCTGGTAGGGTTTTTTGAGGGAAGGGATAGGGAATTTTAAAAGAAGAAAGAGATTAAACCTATGATAATGTACTTAAAAAAATTAATATATATATATCAGGAAAAATTAATTTTCAAGTATTTCTTACAGTTACACAGTGATCTAACTGCATTTTAGCCTTCTGATATATCTGAGAACAGATCAAATTTTAATTTGCTACCTATCCTGTTTTATTACCTGGAGTGGGATTCACCTCACCCAGATTCAGAAGAAATCTGAAGCTGAAGTCATTCTACTCTGCAAAAATAAACACTTAAGTTCAGAAGAAGACAGTTCCCTGCTATTGGTTTCTGATCACTATAATGTAATTCATCTTTAGGGTTTTCCTTCCTGTCTTTTCCATCTTTGGATAATGAAGTTCGACTTAAACATGGGGGAAAATAATTAAAAATCTTCAAGCCTTGTTGACTAAATCTACAAGATCTATGCTAATTGTCAATGACTCAATTGTACTATATGCCTCCATAAAAGAGATGTCTGTGTAACATCTGGGTTGGGAAATAAGTGAGTTGAGGGTACTGAAACCTCATCAAAGCATATCAACAACATTATTACCATCACTTGAACTAGATCCAGAGTTGAGATTCTTGGTGTCTTAGCAGAAGCCACAGAACTCATGATGATGTTTTTGCCTTGTACCAGTCCAAAGCACTTGGCTGCTGCTTCTCTTGGTTATGTCTGTCTGAGGTGCATGAAAACAGCTCTAGCCTAATGCAAAGAATGGGTGGCCATGGGATACCAGAACACCATCAGCTGGCAGGATCTCTTCTTTGCTCTGTGGTAAGCAGAGCTTGAACAGCATTTGGCTCCAACAGCTTTATTTTTTCCCTGAACTACAAGTTTCTGCCTTCCCCAGGGGAAGACAGTGAGCCAAAAGGGAATGGTCTTTAAGTTGAAGCTGCATGGAGGACACACGTGGTTAACCAAGACAGAACATTTGAGCAGATCTACCAGGACAAACTCCAATAACTCCAGTTGCTGTAGACCTCCATTCTATATTTAGAGCTGCTCACTGCTGTCAAGACTGGATCTTTTCTCATTATGTTGACAGTCAAAACTTTGTGCATTGAGAACTTGAAAAGTAAGTACATAAATATCTACTTTCAGATTTTAGTTATATATTTCAGCACCTATAAATGTGAATTACATAGGGCTTGGAGAACTATATTTTCTTTTGGCTCTGATTCACTTTGGAATTGATTTAGAGGGGAAGAATTGTTCAGTCTCAGACAATTCTACCACAGTAGAAATAAAATATAGATGACTGTACAAAACTTCCTTATTCAAATGGTTGAAAGAGCTTCATTTTCCTGGCAAAAATCCTGTTTTCAATTACATAAATGGAACCCAAATCAATTTTAATAAGTTGAAATTTAAAGACCTGATCCATCTCTGAAATAAATGATAGTTACATCACTAGCTCAAAACCTTCATTTTAGCAACCAAAGCAAGTGTTGGAAAGAAACTTTATAAAGTACCTGTTCATTTAAAGTTTTACTTTGCTGTGCTCTCTCTTATGGTGCCTGATCAGGGATTCTGCAACTTTATGGATTTTCTTTGTACAGAAGTACTTAGAGTATGAAAAATATTACATAATTTTTAATTCTTTCACAAGAAAAGTGTATATATGTTTTTTCACATGGAGCACAGCGAGGCTGGCTTACATATTTAAGCATGAAGATCTTAACTTTCCTTTTTTTTTAACAAGTAGAACTATGCTCTTTGAAAAGAAAATCTAAGTCTCCATTAATATTAATGTTTCCTTTGATATTTAACAGGAATCTCAGAAGTAATAAATTAAATTACTATTTTGTTAAAAAATTCTGTGCCTTTCTGGAACATTAGGCTATATATCCAAAACTATTGGAACTTGCTTTTAGAGAAAAGATTAATCTATCTTGGTGGTTTATGAGTTTCCGTATGGGTATGTGTAGAAAACTACAGGAATGGTATACTAATTTCACTCACTGTGACATACTTGTATCTAAGGGGTCTTAATTTCCTGAGAATGAAAGTCAGGAATATGAGCATAAACGTTTCTGGATTCCTAGCAGTTATAAAAAACAAGAGCAGCTTGTGTGAGACAATTCATGGTAAGATTTTGTATTCACAAAGCACAGTTTAAAGTGTATAATCCATGAGAAGGGCTTTGTCACAATGACTAATATGTGTGCACTCTTTGTGAACTTGGAAAGGATTTTAGAATCAAAGCATCTTAAATAAGATATCTGAACACAACACACTTTGCCTGTCGCTGTAGGACACGAAACAAAAAACATGGGCAGCAGCTTTTTCCAAGGCAAAAAGAGGTTGTTTATTAAAATCTGACTCCAATTTATAAGTTCCTGAAGTGCCAGTGTCATTGGAGGGTGGCAGTACCACCTCCTCAATGCCACTGGGCAACCAAACACTCCATCAGGTTGCTCATTCCCCATAGAAAAATGCAGACAATAAGTTATTTACATAAAGTGTGTGAGAAAGTTCTGTACAAGAATGTAAACATCAGAAGGCTTTAGAAAAACTTGAAAAATCAGGGCGACACTTGCCAATTCATCAGATCAGCCATGTTTACCCATCCTCCAGTTTCTTCAACTTCTCCCTTGCTAGGTGAAAAATGGTAAGTTTACAGCACCTGCAAGGGAACAAACTCTTCCACACAGCCTGCAAACAAATTATTGAATTAATTAATTGTACAAAGTAGATTCTATATGTAGTTATTATTTATTTGAAGTCCAGGTCAGTCCCTGGCCCTGCTGAAAAAAATTTGTCCTGGTGTGATGGTACAAAAGGACCCTAGTCTTACTATAAATAGACAATGTAGAAATGAGAATTCAATTGGAACTCCAGGGTTTTGAAATATTTCTGAGGCCACATATTTAGATATCTAATATAGAATGTAGGATTTTAATTTCAAGTACTTGTAATTTGACATTTCTTATGTCAAGGTGACCTTCAGAACAATGGAGTACTCTGTTTTGCATGAAATGTATAAAGGTAGAAATAATAGATAAAAAGTATTGTAATTTAATGTAATTTCAGACTTCTGTTTCCTTCAACATGTTTGCCAATCTCCCATTCCTTAATTAACCATTATGATGCAAATAAGCATTTAAGAGTTGTCTGACAAGCTATTCAACATTCATTTTTGTCTTTATTATTAATGTATTCCCAGAGTATCTTTTACTTCTGAGTTTGTCCCCATATGAAGCTGAGCTACTCCCATACATCTGCTTCTGGGATGTCTTAGAAAGCTGAGTAGAAAACTTTATTTTCCTGGGGACCTTTGTGATATAATCTATCTATAATATCTACAAAAGGAAGGCAGCTTTTGCAAGTTTCCAAGTGGACACACTCTCACATTTTCCCTGACTGTGGAAATGAAAGCACAAAAAAGCACAGTAGTCTTAGAATAAGCGTGTATTTTCTACATAACTACCACCAGTTTAATCTGAGATATGTAAGTATTGAGACTGTATCCCTTAATGTTTGCAGAGCATTATGGTATTATTCTGAAGAGAAAGGAGATAACCAGATTTTCCTATGGTATATTTTGGCTTTAGCAATTTGTCTTTATAAAAAAAGGAGGATGGGAAAGCAGATGACAAATGTCCACAGCCACTTTCCTAGAATCAGCTTATTCTTGTATTCAGATTTTGAGGTCATAATATAAAATTAAAGAATGTAAAATAAACAACATTTATGAAAAAGAACCTGTTTGTTCCTCTAAGTTTGAAATTGAAAGATCAAAACAATACCTCAAGTAGACACTTAGTACATAAAAAATGCATTACAACACTTGTTTATTCTTAACAGTTGAAATTCAACAAAGACACCCCAGGTACTGCTTTTGTTATCTATCTTTAACTTCTAAATTCTGTACAGTTAAACACAATTTAAATCACTGATTTACAAAAGCCATATTCACTTGCAGAAAAGATTTACTTTTTCAATACAGAAATGCCTTACACTGATAAGAAGACAGCTTCTTCATCTTGAATTTCAGCTATAATGTAGCTCATTACATTAGCACAAAGAACTCAGGAAATATATTACTGAAGTGTATTCAGCCATGGCTACAGTTTTGATAGTGCCTACCCTGTAGAAGATCCATCATTCAAGAAAGGTCTAAAGGGACAAATTTTAATAAAATTAAATTCTTAAAATAGAGGCACACTCTTCTGCATCCTAATATTGGATGCAGAAATGTGAAGGAGCACCAAACTGAGCACTCTTGAGCAACCAGTATTTTTAGTCATGCCTTACAGATGTAACAAGCAGGCTTAAGAAAATCATTTTTAATGCTTTGGAGCTCATGGAGATAATACAGTATAGCATTTAAAGCTGTTCACTTCATTTGAAATGTTATGAGACAAAATATATTGGGGTATGCTTCAATGGAATGATTTGAAAATATTAATTGAAATTTGGGGTTGATTTATGGCAAATCGTAAGTGTACATAGAAAGGGTGAGTAATTTAACCCTTTTTAAACATCCTAAGCTCAGGTTAATACAGAATTCTACTTCATCAGAAACTTACTTTTCTGCAGAAACGAGAAATTATGATTATTATTGACTGAGCTAGCATATTAATATATTTTTTCAGCTTAAAACCTGCTTTTTATGACATAAAAGAAGAACTAACCTTTCATTTGCAATGGCGAAATAACATTTAAAAATATATGTATAAGGATATCTTATTCAGCCTTGGACTGCAACACATTTTAGCAAAGTGTTAGAAAACAGATTGTGATTACATGTACTAATTGCCCCATTCAGAGACTTCATGAACTGTGGTGTACAATATTGTGCATAGAGAGAGCTTCATTTGGTAGAGTTGTCCTGAATATACACAGCCAAACAATTTCACTTAATACAGGTTGTTTTAATTTAGATTGAATTCTGTATTTTTTATACTGCAAAGACCATAAAATTCTTCTTATATTCTCTTCTTTTGTGCAGCTGAAAAGATGCAATATTAGAGGCTGAGCAGAAATCCTTATCTCAAAGTCATTAAATGGAAGTCTAGGGGTTGCAGAACCTTGTCTGTCTATGTGTGATACTCTGAGGTCTCAAATGCTGTTCTGGAGGAAGGAAGAGAGGAAGGCAACAAATTAAAAATGCTCTTGCAGTTAACCTTAAATCAGGTCCTCAAGTCACCGCAGTCTATTATGATAGCTTAGATAAATGCAGGGTGTACCAAAATGTTAGTACAAAAAGAGTGAATAAAAAACTTTTCTCACTAATTAAAATGACAGTTTTCTCTTCTACCTTTCCTCCTGTTTCTCTATTGCACATTCATATTTGTACATAAAGACATGCTCTATCCTTTGTGAAAAGCACAATATATGTGCAATATATTAGCAACAATTACACTATTACTACAGAGCGGGGTTTGAAATTAATTTATTTAAATATTTGAGATAATTCTTTTATGTGATATATAAAACTGCTCTCATAAATCTTGTCAGCAGGAGCTAACACAGATGGCAAATCTGTTCATCAGGTAATATATGTTTGTGCATTTTGCTGTGGCTCTGCATGCACATCTACAAAATCTGTCAAAATATCCAGTTTTGGAAAAACATCATGGTAAGCTTGAATTCCTCTTTTCTTCACTGTTTTTTCCCCCCACACTTTTCCTGATTTAACTTTGGTTTCTTTTCTTGGGAAGAAATGTCATGTACTATATGTACTATATCTGTGATTTCCAATTTAGAATGAGTGGTCTCATCTAGGAGCTTTGTTACACACATGTAGAAAATGTGTCTTTTCACAATCTCTCACAAGACATGTTTACATGCATTCTCTGAGAAAAAAAAAAAAGATTGTTACCCAATCATATTAATTTTTAACTAATCAGATTAATTGCAAGGGCAGCATTTGACTCCTTCATGCTCAATAACTCTTTTTAGAGGTCCCATGCATGTGTACTGCTTTTACAGGTTACTGCCACCAAAGATGAGGGAGATAAAAGGAAAAGTTGGATGATATAGGAAATGGTTAAATATCTATTGCAAAACAAAATGGGGGAAAAAAAGAGTCATCAGATTGAAATTGTCAAGCTGATATTTAGCATTGTTGCAGTACATTTTAAGCAGTGTATGACATCATTAGAATGATGGAAATAGGTAATGTAGAAAAACACCTGTGTGTTTAAAAAAATAGAATTTTAATGCAAATGAGTGATAAAAAAAAGCAGGAGGACTGGATGACAAGCTTTTATGAGAATGATATTGAGGATGAGGGAAAAGACACTAAAAATATCTTTGCTGACACAGCATAGCTGTTTTAGAGAGAAGCTGAGGGTATTGAAAAAAAATCAGGTAATTTCTGGATAGTGCTAGAGAGCTGCAGGCTGTTAGAGGAAGTAAATTGGCAAATTTTTTTACAGCTATGCAAAGGTAGGAAGAAGGTTAGAATTTTAATATGAAAGGGTACTTGCTGGAATGGTTACACAAAAAAAAAAAAAAAAAAAAAAAAAACCTGAAGTGAGATTTACATGACTCTTGAAGAAAAGCCTACTGTTTCAGTATTATATTATTTTCTTTCTTCAAATTAGGGTTTTTCCTTTAGAAATACACACAAAATTAAGCAACAACATCATTCAGGTGACAAAACACAAGGGTATTGTGCATATACTGTACAATCCACTCACTTGATGGCAAAGTCTATACACAACCAGAATTTTCAGCACTTTTTGCAGACTAGCCTCATGACTTGTGTGGTGACTGGATCTAATCCAAAATGCTAATCGTAATTTTTTTTCCATCTTCTCTATTTTTTGTTGTACTGAACTATGGAGCAGTCTGCATCTGTGTCATGCCCTAGAGAAGTGGTCTACGTGGTGGGTGGAGATCTGGCTGACAGGCTGCCCCCAGAGGATGGTAGCACATAGCTGCTTTTCAAACTGGCAGGCTGTCACACGTGGGGTCCCCCAGGGCTACCCAAATGGAACCCCATGCTGTTTATTGTCTTCATAAATGATCTGGATGATGGGATCAAATGTACTCTGATGACGTTTGCTGATAATACCAAACTGGGTGGGGAAGGGGGCACTTCAGAAGGGAGTGGCACCCTGCAGGAAGATTTGGATAGGCTGGAAGAGAGGACTAGCAAGACCCTTATGAAGTTTAACAAGGACAAGTATAAGGTCTTGTGCCTGGGAAGACATAATCCAGGAGTGTATCTCAGGCTGACATCTGCCTATTGGTGGAACAGTTCTATAGAGATGGACCTGGGGATTCTGGGGAACTACAAGCTCAAAGTGAGAGGTGTGCTCTTGGCAAAGAAAGCCAGCAGGATTTTAGGGTGCATCAACAAGACCATCACCAGTAGAATTAAAAAGTCACTTTATTGTCCCCTTCTGTGCTTGTCAGGCCACACCCGGAAATAGGGTGCTGGGTTTTGATCCCTGCTAAGCAAACAAAATGTGGACAGGAAGGAGATGGTCTAGAGAAGAGCCAAAGAGATGATCCAAGGATTGGGATGCTGCCATGCAGGAAAGGCTGAGAACCGGGTTTGTTCAGCCTTGAGAAAAGAAAGCTTAGGGGAGACCTTATAATCTTTCAGTTTTTAAAGTGTGGCTACAAAGAACATGGAAACTCCCTTTTTACAAGGAGACACATGGAAATGATGAGGCGTAATGGACACAAGTTACTCCTGGGGAGATTCTGATTGGACACAGGAAGAAAGAGTTCCACAATGAGAACAGTCAGCCATTGAAATAATCTCCTCAGGAAAGTGGGCAGTTGAACACTTCTAAATTCCTCAAGGTAGGACACTTTTAAAATCCAGCTGGCCAAAGTGCAGGGCTTTAATGAACATTTGATTGGCCACGCAGAGATGATTAGAAGTTTATTTACTTCAAACTTGTGAAGGGGCTTTTGCAGTGATGACAATGGGAGACTGGAAAACTGAAGTAATGGATCACACAGCCAGCCATAGATGTACTCAGTAGTCTGTGTAATATCAGAACCTTTGATTCTTAGAATAATTACTAAGTTTTTGAGATGAAATTGAATCTAATATCACTTTGTTTTTTTCCTTCCCTTCCTCCCTACCTCTCGTCATTGCTTCCCTTTTCCTTGAAAAATAATAATCTATTGGAGCTTCAGCCAGTGAGGGTTACTGAAATGATAAAATAAAAGGGAGCAAGGAGACATACTCTGGCCAAAAAGTGTCTGATATATTTTATAAAAGCACATTTGCTACCTGGGAAATTTATTAATTTCTTATGTTATGGAATTTGTTTTCTTTTATTGCGTGCATGGCTGTGTTAAATTGCATGCGTATGCATTCACTTTTAATGTGCAATTCTGTACATTTTCCTTTACCAAGAAAGGTCTAGATTTTATTTTTTTCCCTATTTCTGTCGGAGATTGAGTTTTTGTTCAGAAGCTAAGTCTTCTCCTTTCAAACAAATACATTTTCAGGTTCACTCATTTACTTTGACAGCTTTTCTAGTTTTGAAAGGTGCAAAGAAATGTTATACTAGATATACGTGTTTATATATAATAATGAATGTAATGAGAGGAAGAATAAGACTCAGGACAATAACAAGATTAAGGACTTAGAACTTTTTAAAAACTAACACATACAACGTAATAAGAACCAATTAGGCCAGTGGATAAGAAATAATAAAATGTATTGTTTGCATTACATAAAACAGACATACACTTTATAATTCTCATCCCCAAACTGAGGAATTATGGTGCAAAAACTTATTGAAACCATTAAGCCAGTTTGTAGCTGCATATATAAATGAGGTCTTAGGATGAAAAGCAAAGGTACGTAACACAAATTAAATGAATTATTACTTCTATGCTAGGAATTGATTATACTTAACACTTATTTAGAAAAATATGTTTAGTCCTTTTCATTCACCTTTCCACAAGAATATTATTGTTCTGAAAAAAAAAAAAAAAAGAAAGATGTAGTGGTAATAATATAGTTCAGCAGTCCATAGAGTAGTGAAAATTGTCGATTTATTCTCTTTAAGTGACCTAAATTGCAGCATGCAGAGTATTGAAGTTTTAATATAGTGAAATATCAAACAGTTCAGACTGAAGAAATAACAAAAATTAAATGGAACAGTCAAAAAGAGGAAACAGGCAGAGAATAATTTATTAGGTAGAGAAAAATATGAATTGAGACACCACGCAGATCAGTGAAGCAAAAAAAAAAAAAAAAGAAAGAAGAAACAGCCAGAAATTTATATCTTTTGAAGGAATATATTAAAAGATACAGAGAAAAAGTTGGAATGTGAGATCTAGATAAACATAAAGGAGACATTTCTTTTGACCTTTTATGTATATTGTGTGTTTAGTTCTTAGTATAGAGTACCTAGATTAACTTCATTGTCTCCTTTTTAAATATGATCAGTCAATAACTGTTTTATGAGAACCACTGGTCCAAAAGAACAACAAATTCATGATTACATGCTCATTGGCTGCCATGTGGAAGTTTTTCTTAGAATATATTTTTACTATAGAAAGTGGGAAGTTTGACTGTAGTGGTAGCATGGGAGGGGAGGACTGCAGGAAAATTAGGTCAATTCAGTATTATTTTAAACCACATGGGAATTAGAGAGGCCATAGAAACAGTATGCATCTGAGCAAGTAAGGACTTTTAAAGTATAGGCACTTAAAGTTAGGTAGGATAAATTCTACTGCAGTGACTTAAACAATTTTTTTCTCAGGCTGGATTTTTTCTTGGATCCAGATGTCTGGATCACGTTTGGGTTGCACGCTGGGACCTTATGTCCTTCTTAATTTGGACTAAAGTTTTTTTTTAAGCTCACCAGAAGTAACCTGAAGATACTTTCAGTAGCATTCGGTCATTTCAAGAGAAGGAAATTTGGGGAAATATAAAAATTATGTTGCAAACAAGAATGTCTGTTAAAGCAGGGTGAAGACAAAGGACCTGGAAAGCATTAGGAATGATGGAGCATTAACACAAAGCAAGGAAAAAATATTATGTTTGTGAAAACCAAGGCCATTGCCATGGAAAAGAAAAATCTGAAGAACTTCTGAGATGATTTTTTGAAAAAGATAAATACAGTAGCTGCAGTATATTTGTATCAAAGACAAATGAAGGAGCGAATGAGATTACCTGGCATCTGCAACTACTTACAAAAATTTCAGGGAGTATGCAGTAAGTGCCATTTAATTAATATCTGTGCTGGTAATTCCTTCTATTGAATGCTGAAATTTATTTCCAACACTGAACTGCAGAAGAAAAATTCTCTGCTCTTTTCTTGGACTCAAAAGCTTCAGATGTAATGAAAGAAAAATGAAGGATCTCTTTTCCTCAGGCTCTGAGAATGGCAGCATTAGAACAGTAAGTATAGTTCGTCCTGAGGCAGACCTTGTACCTTATTACATGAAGCTAAGTATTCACTTTTTAGAGTAAAATGACAGCAATTGCCTTCTTACTTCTGAGTCTGATCTTTGGACTTCATTTAGACAAATGGAAGTGTGGTGTAAAAATTAAACAGAGGCTTGTGTATGTATGTGAATTTTTGTTAATCAGATCTCACACAGGCTCTTATATCAGGGAAGACTCCTTTTTTATTCTGTGCAGTATAGTTAACTTCCTCTTCTAGAGTCAAATTCATACAGGCAATATTTTCTTTGTCTCTCAGCTTGTTGTTAGTGCACAGAAAAGGGGGTGATGTATACGAACAAATCTCAAATATGAGAATGAAGTTCTTGCATATATTGCCACTTTTATACCTTAGCATATCTCCTTAGAGATGCAAAGATTTCTCAAAGCTCTTTATTGACAGAAAGTAAATTAGGAAATTATCTTGAAAAATAGTTCTGTGGATCATCTAAAATTGCACGGAAAACAAGTATGTGATCTCTGTGATTTCACAAGTCACAGCAATAGATAAGGTTTTTATAATAAAAGTAGAGTTTAAATAAAATGAATACCATAAGTCAATAAATTGCTCATTAAAAAAGTATTAGGTTATGATGGATTTCATTCCCACCCCTCTGATTTTAAGAGGTTATGTTGATTGGTTTTTTCCCTACTCTGTAACTCTTAGTCAGCTCTATAGACAAACCTACATGTCATATGGTGTTTATTTCAGTAAACCATTATTTTTTCCTCTTACTCTAACATTGCTTTCTGCCTTTGAATTTCAGTAATATTGAATGGGCAGGTTTACTTGTAGGACTTTTAAATTAAAAGTTTGAAATAGATATCTGAATATGAATGGTTTCTATTCATTGGCCTAACTAAATTATTTCCTAGTGATTTATTTGTTAACTTTCTGGTTATTTAATATAAAGGATTTTTAAAATGTATTTGTGTTAATAGCTATATATTAGAAAATATTTTTGTATGTGTGTATTTAACAAAAAACCTGTTCTCTAAAAAAAAAAAAAAAGAAGTTATAGACATATAATCCTTGTAGTCTAACTAACTGGTAAATATGAGCATGTATTGCAATTTACAGAATTTGGAGAATTCTGATGTCATCTACCCCTTTGCTCACAGCATGAAAGTGTCTTATTAAGCATAATACTATATTATCATGTTTTGTCTGCTGCCCCCAAGAAGAAAGCAGCCAAGTAAAGAATGAACTGTACCCAGTCTTCAAAAATAACTACTTCCAGCTAGAGAAGTTACTCTCTAGAATCAATTGCACAGATTTTTCCAAAGAGCACTCAGTAGCTTCTGGTTAGGCACCTAATTGGAATGGCCAAGTTTTTCAAAGACAGGTCCTTGCACTCTGAAGACTTCTGTAAATGTGACCACTGAATTTTGATTCCCTAGTTAGAGCTGCTCTTTTCAGAAAAGCTGCGGTTCCGAGGGAGAGAGAGAAAAATGACTGAGGGAGAAGAAATCTTCTGCACTAGGATACTGAAGTCATAAAAATAAGTCTATATAGCAGAAAAGTTCCAATGGGATTCAGAAGTAGACTAAATTGCCCTTCAAAGAGGACATATTATTTCTGTTCAAATTAGTCCTTTCGTGCTTACTATCCTCTCAAATTGAGCCTTTTCTATTCCACTGGGTTACAGATGTGAAAAATACTTAAATACCTTTACTTAAAAGTTCAGATTATAGAGATAAAATTGAATCTGATGTTCTGACCAGATTATTTAAGTATGACATATAACTGCAATAAAACTAGTTTGGCAAGGGTATGATTGATATGTTGGTTGTGAATGGAGTCGAGAGTCTTTTTTAACTGGAAAAAAAGATAATATGGCTAATTTTTAAGCTGCTAAGACACTCACTAGGACACCATTTATCGGTTCTAACCTTTAAATATGGAAGTTTATAAGCATGTCAATGAGAGCACTATCCAGTAAGTAGACTACATCCTGAAAGCCAAATTTCAAAGGGCAGCTGATCCTGGGTCATCCTTTCAATTGCTCTTCTTTTATCCCTTTGCCACCTTTATCAGAGTTTTAAATAGATGTCAAATTCCTTCTGAATGATTCAATTATATCAACCATTTCAGTCACTACTCATTTTAAACAATATACTTATCACTACATAAAAAGCATACTTTAAAGAAAAAACAACAAAAAACCAATAAACTACCAAGTGTACTAAGTTCTTTCTATGAATATGGAAAATCAGTATTACAGTGTAATAGATAAATTTGGCAGTATTCCATCAAAGAGTTCAAATTATTGGCAACAACAGAACAAAACCAGGCCACTATCTGTCTGCTACGATTATATCTACTTCATTTTCTCTATGCTGCAATAAAATATAGCACTGTTGCCATCAGAGTTATCTGATGCTTCAGGGTGTGAACCACATTGCCTGTTCAAACCCACTTCAGGCAATGGGAACACATAGAAGTTTTTTTGGGATCCCAGAAATGCTTCTACACACACACACACACACACATACACATACACACACACACACACACAAAATTGTGATGGCACTTCTATTTCTACAGATACCTGTTCCCTCTGGATAGAGACAAATACAAAACTGCTTGGAAGAGACAATTTTATAATTTAACTTATAAATGTTTGGGTTTTTTTTTTAAATTTTGCTTTAGACAATCAAATTAGGTCCTGATTCACCTTTAGTGAAGCCAAAAATAATTTCTTTTTTCTCTATACTTTTGCTTAATCAACTGCTCTTTTTCTCTCTCTCAGAAAAAAAAAAATAAGACTTTCAATTTCAAATTAATTCTTACATTTTTCTTGATTTGGCTTCTGATACTGTTTGCTGAACAGCATTAAATCATAAGGAAGGGGACTGCATACTGTAATTTCAGTCCTCTGCAGAGTTCAATTTTATTGAAAATGATATAGATGTTTCAAAAGTTTGTTTTCTGATGACTTGAAGATCTGTGTTTTTACCTTCTCCCTTAAAAATGAATTCTCTTCATGTTGACTTAAGGCAAAGAAATACACATCCTATAGGTAGGTCCCTGGCAGTTTTCAGCAATTAGATGAACTACATATGCTTCTGACTTACGCAAAAAAAAAAAAATGTTGAAAACAAGTTAGTTTTAAGTAAAAGCTTAAGCTTTGCAGATCAGGGTTTGTTGTTTCTGTTTTTTTTTTTTTAATTTTGAATTGTTTATTTGCTTATGGAGTCCTGAACTCACAGATCTTATAAAAATAAGATAATATAACAGCAAAAGAGAAAATTATTAAGAATATTAGTTATTCTTCTAAATTATCATGCACAGATTATTTTTGTGATTATTTTATTCTTCATGCCTCTATGTGTTTGGGGTTTTGGGTGGGGTTTTTTTTGTTGTTTTAGTTTGGCTCCTTTCCTTTTTTTTTCACAGTGCAGAAAAAAAAGATGTCATCACAAAATACTTATTTGAAAAGACCTCACACAGACAGCACCTTTTTTCACCAAGTGACCTGATATTCTGTGGTGCATGCTAACAGCCGACAACACACTGTGACCCTCTTAGTACGTGTAATCATGGATTCATTTTCCATCCTGTATCAGTCATGAGAAAAACCTGAAAGCCCAGTCAGTGCATCCTATCACACAGGCCTATCCTCTGCTTACCAAGGTCGGTGCAGAGGCAATTACTGCAAAACTTAGACAAGGTCTTAGTCGTGTGTGAGCTTTGCACCTGTATCTCAGTGTTAAACCTCACTATTAGCAAATACCATGTTACTCACTGAATTTTGTTTGCAAATATGTAAAGTAAAAATCGAGGGTCTTTTATTTAGCTACTTGTTTTTTGTTCCGGTGTCTGAAGTAATCGGAGGAAAGCTTTGGGGGTTTACTAATATATTATATTTTGATGCATTTCCAGACATACTTTATGGAGTCTAAATGCAAATTTTCTTAACTCTTAATTTGTCTTTTGGAAGCTCAGAACACAGTGGGCTGGTGGGGTTTTTTGCTTGCTAGTTTGGGTATTTTTTGGGGGGTTGCTTCAGTTTATTTTGTTTTAGTTTTGTTTATTTGTTTTCTTGTTGAGGTCTAAACTGTAACTTAGAGAAATAAGGCAGAAATAAAATTGCTAATACCATTTTCAGAAGTACATACCTACTTGGTGATTTTTCAGGAATGTATATATTCACGTTTAGTATTACTTGAATGAATTTTTTTTGAAATTACAGGGAGTCTGGACTCCCTGTAATTTTCCTGTTGGAAAATATGTTAATAATAATAAAGATAATAAGAAGAAAATACTTTTTTGTGAAAAACAGAGATTTTCAATAAGAAAAGGTCATCTATGATTAATTTTTCCATTGGAAATTATATTTTCTTAAAAAAGGACATTCTAGGTAAAAGAACAGAACAGTTTAATCAGCAAAAGCCAAACTTGACTTTTCACAAACTTTTTACCTTTTGAATTGAAACAGTAAGTTGTTGGGGTTTTTTATCTTCACAACTTTATTTGATTAAAAATCTGTTCCTCCTTCACCTGTATTCATTAATAAATATGAATATCCTTTTTCCAATAAGGCATTTAAAATAACAACAAAGAAATAATAAAAAGTGTTAAAATTCAAAGTGTTCTGAAACTTTCACTCAACATCAAAAGAAAGGCGGAAATAAAAAATACCAACTTAGAATTACAACAAATGCAATACCAAGTGCTTGTTTAAATAAAGTATGCATTTGAAATTAAAAAAAAAAAAATAAAAACCCCAAAAAGTCATTATAAGGAACTATGAATGGCTGTTATCTATAAATCTTAATTTTAATATAAGACTATTCCATTAATTCAGGCTAAAACCTGTTGATTTTGGCTTAGCATCTCTAATCAACTGGGATGAAGAGAGTCCTCCTGGTCTGTGTAAATGAGTTTCAAAATGCTTTTCTTTCTTAATATTTCTTTATAGTTCTTTTTGAAGCAAGAAAAAGGTCAGATATATTTTCACCAATTAGAAGTATCAATCAGTGTCTGATTCAAAGAAAAGCTAAGAAGATGCAAAGTCTGACTACTCTGGACTTCTTCCAGCTCTGCACACCAACAAGTAGCTCATTTTTAGCATGCTGGACAAAGCACTCCTTTCATGAAAAAACAGTCTGTTACACCCTCCCCCGCTTTCCTAGCTGAAAATTCCCTAACACATCATTTTTACTGACTGTTCAACACAGTGCTATGTCATGATGGATACAGAGAAACCATAATTAACTTCTTTTATTATAACTTCTTGTCTGACTGCAATGTGAGGCACCATACCTGTAAAGATTATTTTGAAAAATGGTTAACTGGTGCCTCACTAAACCTCTAATTGGTAAGTAGGATATAAAGGCAGTGCAAAACCTCACAACATATGCACAAATTTCAAAATAATTTTGAGGTTATGGAATCCATTGTCCCATGGAGGTAGAGAGAATTTAAAAGACTGTGACTGAAAATAGATCAAATAAAAAAATATTTTCTTTTTCTCATTGAGCTCTGGTCATTCTCATAAGTTGGACCGGAACTGAAACAAAACCTGAGAATGTAATCAAAAGCCAACAATTTTATAGCATTGATATTGATGTTTTTCCCAGGAGCACAACAAGGATTGTGGCTCTGTTTTATTTGTTGCTGAGCAAACATAAAAAGTACAGACTTTGCTGTCCTGAGCTTACAAATGAATTTGTATTTCTTTTCATTCCTGTATAGTGTTATGCATATTTTTTAACTGAGCCACTTGTTTTTTTCTTTTACAACCAAAGAGAAAGAATTAGCCATGTAAATAGGCACACTGAGAGTAAAGATACCATTTAGCACAACCTTAATCACTGGAATTGAACCCAAAACAAGTAGCTTGTGTTCTTGAATAACATTTACAAAAGAGTCATTCTTTCTCTGCATCACTAAAAAATCTGCAGTCTACATGTTCTTTTAGATCTTTGTAAGCTGTATGCATCCCTTCTAAGGATTGTAGAGAGTAGAAATGCTTTGTCTGCAGTTTCTGAGCACCTGGCCTATCAAGTGAACTAAGAAAAGATTCATGAACTAAGAAAAGATTCATGACCTCTGTTCCACAGGGGTGGGTATTGCATAGTAATGTGATCAGCTAATGTCAGTCATGTCCTCCCCCAGATTTGGTCAGATGAATAGAGACATCTCACATATAAAAATTACAAATATAAAACAAAACCAGTACTTTTCTCTCTGTAAATCAGAGCAATGTACTAAAAACAGTCCTCTAACAGCAGTATGAAGAAAAATACTCAAACACCAAAAATCATCAAATTAAATTTCCTGTACAGCTTTAATTTCAGTGGACTGACATATGCTTTTTGATACAAATGCTAATTTTATAGTCATTCTTTTTTTTCTTTTTCCTTGAGAAAATTCTTACAATGGAAAAGAAGGGAGTCTATGCAAAGAATATCTAGTTTGCCAATCAGCCAATTGTTTATTAACTTCATCATTAAGAACATCTCCCATACCTTATGTACAGGACATAATTTCAATTGAACACTGAATTAAAAAATATTTACTTCTGGGGCTTTTCTGGGGTACACCTCACTGTGGTATCAGAGTAACTGAGAAACAATATTTTGCAGACACAAGATCACATATAGGAAGGATAATACAATTACACCTGTCTGAGATACAAGGAGCTTAATGCCAGAATATTCAAACATCTGTTAGCTCAGGGTGCTCCCATTTGACATGTCTATGGTCCAAATTTTCAGAATATTTAGTATTTCATAATACTTTCTCTGTTCAAAGAGCAGCTCTAGCAGACTTTCTCAGTGGTTCCCTTTTCTGTTCGCTCTTTTTGCACTGCTGCTCCTTTTAGTCCTATTTTAACACTGTCAGCATCTCTCTGCTTCTTGGCCCCTCTCATTTGATTTTGTCCTTTTCTCCTTCCCACCCACACACTGCAGCCTGCTTACTAGTAAGAAGATGATGAACATACTATCAAAATGACTTTTGGCTAGAGAAAAAACATCAGTGAAGTTTTGCTGAGCTCAATGACAGCTGCTCAAGCTATGCCTCTCACAGAGATATAATGGACACTGCAGTCTGGCCCCGAGGGTGAGTAAACACTGAGTATTTTAATGCTGGACAGCACATGGCCTTGGACAGCACCTGAGCCCTGTTGGTAGTAAGTGGCCCTTTCACAACCTTTATCATTTTCAGGTCAAAATATTGTGGGGGCTCTGTTACAATACATCAAAATGATGTGTATTGAGAGTACCACTGACCTGACTGGGGCATGACCTCAGGGAGGTTTAGAAAATATAACTTCCTCAACTGATGTCCCAGGATTGAACAGGGTGAACTGGACGTAAACTATGGACTCTGCCACATTCCCCAATGAGAGTGGATTTGAATGACTTTGACCTTGAACAGTGTCTAGGGACAATCTCAGAGATCACTGGTTGGTGTGAACCAAAATCATTCTGGAGAGCGTGAAAAATAATGAATGAAAACGGAAGGAATTAGATCTACTTTTTTTTTCCTTTCCACAGTATGGGTGTAATTTTACAGTTTGATCAGCACACAAGTGAGGAGAGAGAGCACAGAAAGAAGAGAATTATCTGAATGTTTCCTGTATCTATATTTTCATTGCTTTACCAGGAAAAAAAAAAGTATCTGGCACCTTTCTCTCCACATCACCCTACTTCAATGTATCAAATTAATTCATCAGCCATTTGAAAATTTTACTAATTGCTTATGAAAAACATTATAGGAAATAATTGAACTTTTATTTGAACATTAAGTAACACAAAGAGTAAAATCATAGCCAAAAAGCTCTGATCAATTTTACAAAGAATTTGTAGTGGAAAATACCAGGCAGCCATATTTTTTTCATAAAATTATAAACTTTATTCTACAGCAGATTATGTTTAAACCTGTTTTTTGCATCATTTACAATTTTGTGGAAAGCAGAGTAATGGCAAGTAATGCCTGCCTTGAATTGATATAAATAACGAAATCTTTCTTGGGGTATTGTTCCTGCTTTGATGGTATTAAGTATATGCATATTTTTATGCATGAAATATACTGTTGATTTGTTATTAATAATAAGTAATATGTAGAGTATAAATTAATTGGTTCAGATAAGGACTGAGAAAGTAAGGCAAAAAATTTGTTTTATATTTACCTGAAAATACAACCAGCTGCTAGCACTTTATGTCTAGTTTAGTAGGTCATTATTTCCTACTATGTGTATTTCAACATTAAAAGTATAGGTAGATTGCCTAATATGTGAAAGTAAGGAGATTCTGCAAAGAAACTGTTAGGACCTCAGAGGTCTATTTAAGAAAAAAATAAAGGAGGTATGTTCATAGAACTAAAAGGTAATGTTACATCTTAGCAGAATGGCAAAGGCAGACAAGGTATTGATTTACTGCTTTGATTTTTAACAGACTAAAGATTTTTTTGTATATGCTAGACACAAAAATAAAGGAAAACAACTTTATAGAGCAGTGGAGACAACTATGACAAAGGAAGAGATTCAAAGTCATGAACACAGTCAAATCAAGCAAGAGTCTTTAATTCCTAATGTAGTCTACTGTGTAACCTGTTTATTCATTAATGAAGCAATTGCAAATGTTGACTCAGGTTTATTTTCTTGTCATGATTTGCTGGAAGAAAAGGGCTGAAAGAAAACACTAGAACAGGGCTGTTTAAAGCTGTGTCTACAATCTCTGCATGGTTTTGGCCGTCTTCCAGATACATTAAAGAAATCTCAGAGTGGTCCCTTTCTTTTTTTCTTTTTTTTTCTTCATTAATTTGCCCTCCTCCTTCCTTTTTCCGTTTTGTCTTTGTTTCCTGTCACCATTTTAATATTCCCCCCCTTTTCCTCCCATTTTAATTTTTCCTTTTCTTTTTCTTAATTTCTGCTTTATTTTTTTTCTTTTCTTTCCCCTTCTCTTCTCTTTTACCCTTCTCTTCATTTCCATTTTGTTTCCCTTCCTTTCCTTTCCCTTTCCTTCCCACCCCCTCTCTACCTTGCCTTGACCTGCCTAGCCTTACACATCTTCCTCTTCTCCTGCTGCTTCCTATCATTCTGTGCGTTTCCAGGAGCAGGGATGCCCAAATGCAGATGGAATACATTTTCATGATGCACCCAACTCCTGAAAACACCACACTTAACCCACACTGGCTCTAAGGAACAATCCTTGTAGGCTATAGGTTTATCACCTTTTACAGATTAAACATCTGTCACAGTAGAGAAATTCTAAATGAGAAAAGTTGTTATGAACTCCATTTTGACAGTATTTAGAGTCACAAAATTAATTAATGAAAATTTAGACTGGCCGATGCGTTCATTAACTACTTATCTCTCTGGATTTTATGAATATTTAGGATATCTAAAAACTACAGTTATTAACTATGGATTATTTTTCATCCTCCAGTTTTTCCAATACATATCACTATTTGAAGGGTGGGTAAACAGAAATGTTTGCAATGGTGCTGGATAAGCAGAGATTATTTTAAATAGACAAATATGGATGAAATTACATTAGCATAGTACTGACTTTGTAAAGGTAGATTTCATTGATTTCATTTAGAAATCAAAGATCCTTAAAATTTGATATTTTAAAATTTTCAATCATTACCTTTTCTAAACTGCCTAATCCTTGCTGGAATTTCAGTAATGTTTGAAGGCAGATACTGGGCATGTCTGAAATTCTCATAATTATTTAAGTACATTGAACATAGTCCTGTTTTCAATGAGTCAGGCAGCATTTAACCTTTCTAAAGGAAATCCATTGCAAAAAAAAACCTTCATAAAATATGCAGAAAAGAAAATTGACATAAAAGGCTGACAGAAGCACAATCATTCTCTTTGGAAGACTGGAAATGTAAATAAAGGCATCATTCTTCTCAACATAAATTGTGCTTATGAAATATGAATGTTAACAATACTGCAGAGTGGAACATACCATGAGGATCAGTATATATTCTTCAGATGATTTTCAAAGGTC
>WBNO01024422.1:22864-69019 GCA_013400575.1 Peucedramus taeniatus
CTTATGTATGCTCTTTGCTGTATAGTACAATAAATATAAATTATAAGACTTACAAATAAAATAAAATAATATAATGGCAATAATATAACAAAGCCACAACTAGCAAAACTAGGTGTAGATTACACTTGACTTCCGTAGCTTTGGAAATAAGACCATTTTTACTATATTTTTTTGTTTTATTTATTTAATAATTATAATTAATATATAATAAGATTTTTTTTTCTCTTTTAGGGTGACAAAGTTTATGAAGTGCTTTGGACATATATCTAAGTGTCATTGGTGGTAGATTTTAGTAATAGCTCTCATACACAAAGAGACCTATATGTGGAGGGACTAAGTATTTCCTGAATGTGTTTATTTGCATTCGAATTTAATAATATCAACCCTCTTTCTACCAACCCCTATGAACAGATCTACTAATGATGCTGATGATTTTAAAGCTCTGTTGGTAGAAAATATAAAAGCCTTCTCATTAACACATTTTCAGGACTGTGTAAAACAAGAAATAAGGGGTCAAAAAAATAACTGCTTTAAAAAAAAAGATTTCAAACAGTTATTGCATTGCCAGCAGATGGAGGGAGGTGATCCTGCCACTCCACTCAGCCCTGGTGAAGCCTCATCTGGAACATTGTTTCCAGTTCTGGACTTTCGGTACAAGAAAGACATGGAGCTGGAATGGGCATAGGAGATGGAAACCAAGATGATTAATCAACTGGAGCATCGCTCTTACAATGATAGACTGAGGGAGCTGGCCCTGTTCAGCCTCGAGAAGAGACAACTATGAAGAGACCTCATCAGTGTGAGTAAGTATCTGAAGGGAGGGTGTCAAGAGGATGGACCCAGGATCTTCTCAGAGGTGCCAAGCAATAGGACAAGTGGCAATGGGCAGAAACAGCTGTACAAGAAGTTCAACATGAATATGAGCGGAACTGTTCTGTGTGTGCGACCACGCACTGGAACAGATTGTCCAGAGAGGCTTTGGAGTCTCCTTCATTGGAGATACCCAAGAATTGTCTGGATAAAATTCTGTGCTGTGTGCTCTAGGATGACCCTGCTTGAGCAGGGAGGTTGGGCCAGATGACTAAAAAAAAACCCCAAAAAAACAAAAAGAAGGAATCTTTCCACATTTTGATTCCTGGTCAGACTTGACATATTTAAAATTTATTTGGTGTTTATCTTTTGACATACTTACTTATTTCTCATATTTTAAGTTTTTTAATTTCAGAATTATTGCTATATATATTTACATTCTATGAGAACTTATGCATAATTTTTATGTCCTGGAAATCAGATTGTCAAAGAAATTTTGACTTTGGAAGCATAATTGTCTTTGTAAATGCCCACAACAGACATTGTTCCAACAGGCTTCGTGTCAGCCTGAAAGCCTAATTTATTTTAGTAAGAGCGAAAAACAACACCTAAGAAATTGATGTGTCTTATTTCTGATACCCTTAGTTTCTGTTTGGGTGAGAGGCTTAATGGTCCAGTTCAAAAAGGAAATTTGTGATCTAGAAAACAGCTCATCATATTATGAAAAGGAAAGTAAAAGAGATGGGAAGAGTTTGCTGGCCAAAGTATACTCTTCATATTCTTCCATTATATTTCATTGATCATGCTAATGTGGACATTAATTTGTTTGTTTTCCTTAGTCACTGAATATATTGCATTGCATTAAAGACATAAAAATCAATGTCACGTTTTTGACAAAGAGATTTTTTTTTTTATTTTAAGCATATTTAAAGAGAAACTGTTGGAATTCCTGCTTTCTAATTTAATTATTTTGTGTTTTGTTCCCTCTGGTCCTGAGCAATTAGTATATTACATAAATTACATATTTTTGACCATTCTTCAACATATATACTAATGTTTTCTGATCCCTCCATATTAAATCTGTTGCATGGTCTTTTGTTTTTATTTATTTGTTTTTGGAAATCTTCTTAGGAAGTAAAATTTTTTCCTATCTGATTTTGTATAGTATGCTTTGTAGAGCCCTGTAAGTCTGCTGAAAGGTTGGTTCATTTTAACTTCTGGGAATAAAAGGATTGACAGTAATTCAGGTACAGTTTTGCAGAATTAAGTTAAATTACAAACCATTTTTCTGAACAATTTTTTTTTTATTTCCTATACTGGAAAATTTCAACTGGCTATCCAAAGCCTTTGAAGCTAACCAAAGTCTTTTTAAATTTTTTTTTCTTCTGAGAGGGTTACCTTAAAAGTAGCATCATCTGTTGAAACTAAGAGTAATAAACCCACCATTTTCACTTTTATGGTGTTCGTATCACTTGATTTATATCCTTATTATTAGAAAATATGAGATTAACAAGTTAAAAAGTGTGATCTGTTCTGGAAAAATAATGGGGGTCTGAATCCAAGTGGTGAGAACCATAAGGGCTAATTTCAAGTTCCCATTAGAAATTTCCACTCGACTTGAGAGAAGGTTCACCGTGACACAGAAGCACAGTCTACACTGTATGCTGAGAGACTTAAAGGGCATAATTGTGAATGTATTTTATGGAAAGAGAATTATAAATGCTTTGTATACCTAATTCAGAGATCAGGCAAGGACAATTGCCTACTCACAATTATGTAACACAGTTCTGTGTCAAGCGCTTAAAAATGGTAAATAAAAACAAGCAAAAAGTATTTTTAACGTGTAACAGATATTTTTAATAAAGATTCATTTTAATTTCTTGTGATTGTTTATAAGAGGTAAAAGAGAATCGTGATGAGATGTCTGGTTAAGCCTGGGGAGGAAATTTATCTTCATTTGATCCTGCACATAGATAGAATACATTACTCTCAAAAAAAAGGCATCTCACAGCTTGCATATTTTGTAGCCTCAATTCCTATTTTAGTTCTCTATAGCTAAGACAGTATTATTCAGTTAGCAAAAAATACATTGTGTTCAATGGTAAAACCTGAGGAAAGGAAACAGTAATTTTCTAATATTAGGGAAAACTAAACAGTCTTTAGAAAAGTTATTCAATATTCCATAAACTCAAGAACACTTTCTCATCTTTATGCAAATTGTATAGTATCTCTATGATTCAGCAAGTGATCTCCTTTGTTGCTAAAGTAATAGGTCAATTATGTCTAAGCAACTGTGATTGCAAGACAGTAGTAAAAGGTTTGGCAACTTGGCTGTAGGCATTTTTATGCAAAATTACTATTTCTGATCTAAAGTCTTAATTTAATAAGATGGAAAATAATAATAAAATGAAAGATCTGTGGCTCATCAAAAGCTATTTTATGTGCTACTGAACAAGGGCATTTCAACCAGCTGAACAGAGAAATTTCTTCAAAGTGTGAGCAGAAATTGACTTCAAGGATAACTTTTTTTTCTTTTCTTTTTCCTTCTCTCTTTTTTTTATTTTTGTTTGTTTTCATTTTCAGTTTGCCAAAGGCTGCTGTCATCATTAATAGAATTATTTCTTAATCATTTGATCTGTAAAGTTACACCAGACAGGTCACTTCTATTTTTATGCTCTTGTTTTGTATTTTGGAATATTTGACACAGCTAATCAGAGTGATTGATTGAAATATGGTAGAGGAAGGTAGCTGAAAATAATGCCAGAGTGCTAGTATTTTCTTGAAATGACCTATATGCAGTCTCTAGACCCCACTTTATAGACATAAGATCAATATTTTATTAGTAATAATTCATGATGATGTAATACATGATGAGAGGAAGTCATTTCCTGATATCTGATAGCTGGATATAAATATAGCAGCCCCCTTACAGATAATTATTGCTCTTCTATACTGTTAAGAATACATTCCAGAAATAAAAAAAAAAAACCAAAAAAACAACTTCCCAAATAAATATATTTTAATATTTAGATAAAGCAATAGTTTAATTAAACTTCTTCAGGTTTATTATATTCTGCTTGAAACACCTTTTTACTCATTATCTTGCAAAGAATGATAAAATGAGAGATAATTAAGCCATTTTTGATTTACAAAGTTATATTAAGTTTATAGTAAGAAATGTGTAGTAATAAAATTTCTATGACTAGCTTTAACTGGATTTTTTCTTCAACAGAAGAATCTTTCATGCAAGTCAAGGAAGAGGTATCACATTGGCTGCGTGGGTGTTCACCATGTGGAACTCCAATTCTTACTAGACAGAACCCCAAATGAGAAAAATCTCCAAGGTTTCTACTAGCATGTTTATATACCTGCAATAATTTCCCTTTTTGGCTTGTGTTGACAGCTTTAAAGTATTGTTTTCTCTGAAGTGTTTTTTTTTTTTTTTATTATGTATTTTTACAAGTTTCTAACTCTAGCATTAAGAATGTCAGACTTAAGGCTTATGATTTAACTATCTGAAAATAATTTATTATTAACTAGGCCATATGACAAATCTACACATATTTCCCTGTTGTCTACAGTTTTGATTACTCTCATTTTTGGTACATTAATATTCTCCCTATCTCATTCCACTGCTATTACCTAATGAAGTGGAAAAGTAGAAAGGAATACTCCAGAACAGTTAATGGAAAAAATCAGAAGTATGATTAAATTAATCTAAGCTTACTATTCAAATATTGTGAGTGTGATTACAGTAATCCAACTTTATATGATCACAAAATAGATGTCTGGAAATGAGAGCCACAATAAGCTGACTTCCTTTATAGAAAAGAAAAAAAAAAAAAAGAAAGAGGAATTTTTGGGTTATGTTTCATTTAGCTTGGTTTAGGTATCTACTTTAGAATAGGAAGAATCATGCCCTTGACTCCAGTAAGTACATTGACCACATCTTTATGGACTGTATAGGTAGACAGATTAGGATCTCAAACATACATTTAGATATCAAAATCCACAGAGTGAAATTTATATTCTAATTTTTAACATGAGGGCAAGATGAAAAAAAGGAAATAGTAAAATATATTTCCATCTGACATATCCTATTAAAAGTATTTCTCCAAATAAGAGAATTACATTCTCTTTATATAGACATATTTATATATATGTGTATGTATGTATGTGTATATATATATTCAACAATAATGGGCATTCAAAAATTTGTAAGAAGAAATTTAAAGGTATGTGTCTTTCCTTCTTAATTTTACAGTGATATGACTTGAAGTCAATGCAAGAGAACTGAGATAACGTGATGAGTCAGAAGCAGCAGAGCTGGCTAATAGAGACACTGAATATGTCTTCAAACTTGCTTGTTTTACTGATGCTGTTTTGCTTCTTCTTATTGATCATCAGTTAATAACTTGGCAGCCTTACCTTCAGTTGCAAAGAAACTCTGAACACTTGCATGACATCACAAAGGTGGTATGATATTTAGTGATAACTCAGTTATTAAAGTGCTCATCATCACAGTGATACATAATTTTTTTCTCATTTTCACAGCTTTTCTTCAGTGGAAGAGAGTTGAAGTGTAATGTCAGGATGGATGCATGGGGAAGAAGAATCTGTTTAAGATAAGATAGTGAAGACATGTATGTGCTAGACTCAGAAACCTCATGTTGAAGAGCTCAGGTCAAGGGTTAGAAAGAATTTCGTGCTTTTGTGGTAACAGAGTGTTTGTAATAACTGATCTAATAGTTATTACAGTAAGTACTATAATAAAAGAAGTAGTATTTTGATTTTGCTTTAAAGAAATTTCTTCGTTTCACAAAAGCTCTTTTTTATTAGTTTAAGGAGAAGATATTCACACATTAAAAAAGGCAGTATAATGGGCTGTATCATCTCACACATAGAGCTACAGGATATTTTATAGAAAACACACACTTTTTCACAAGTAAAGAAACCACCTTTTGAACAAAGACAGGGTGACACCTCTAGGCTGAATTCCAGCTATTTGAGGAAGTTATAGAGACCATCATAGACACTTCTTCACTCAATGCTTGCTTCCATTTGCAACAGCTTTTTTTCAGTCTAAATCTGAAGGATTAAAGAGGAAGAGAGAAAAGAGGGAAACAGTACAAAATTGAGCATTTTACCAATAGTCTGCTAGAATATGGCCAGATGCCCTGATAGTCATTGTGGCTGCAAGGATGTGTGCAGGTATGCACAGCTCACAAGGGACTGAGAGGGGATTTAATATAAACCTTGTGTTACAATCATTCAAGAAGATTCTCAGGTTCTGTAAGTGGAGATTCATAGCACCTGTTCTATCCAGTTTGTTCTATTCATGACATTGCATGAATGATCCTATATCCTTTAAATAAACATATTTTGAGGCTAAAAAAACCCTCAATCCTCTCTCTGGCAATTCAGTAGTAATACAATTTCTAAGGAAAAAATAAACTAAAATAAATTTCCTGCTTCTACAGAAATTTGGCTCAAATTCCTAACAGGGAGTGCAGAAACCTCTGATAATTCTCACAACGTGTTGATGAAAGCAACAGTACTACCTTGTACCGGAACCCAGATAAAAATTCATGCTATTGAGTTATATCACTTATCATTATTTTTTTTCCTGAAAATTCAGGTCAGTTAATGTGCGCTGAGAATACAAAAAAAATAATGAAAGAAACTTAATAGCATGTTTAATTTAGGAATGTCTTAGTCTCACAGTGACTAAAATATCAATAATTATCTAGCATTCAATCACTTTGATTAAATGCTCACAGAATCGAGCATTAGGGCCACTTAATGTTAATGTTAACTTTATAACCAGCTGTGAAAAAATATTTCAAAACAGCCCATAAGTTTCAATAAAATCAGCAACTTAAAAAAAAAAAAAAAAAAAGAGTTAAGATATATGAAAATATGCTGCATGCCAGATATGAACAAAAGCCACTTACTCTCTCCCTACTGCAGCTGAGCAGAGGAGAAAAAGGGTTGAGATAAGGACTGGGAGAATCCACTAATCAAATATTGTCACAGGCAAAACAGGCTCAATTTAGAGATATGAATTGAATTTATTACTAATGTAATAAGAGCAGGATAATGAGAAGTAAAATAAGCCTTTGAAAAACACCCTTCCCCCACCCCTCCCTCCTTCCCAGCTCTATCTCCTCCCCCAGTGGTGCAGGGAGACAGGGATTGGGATTATGGTCAGTTCATCACTTGTTCATCACTTCTCCTTCTGCTCAGGGAGATGAGTCATTCTCCCACTGCACCGTTGCGCCTCTCCCATGGAAGACAATTCTCCATTAACTTCTCTAAAGTGAATAATCTCAAGAGGTACGGCTCTCCACGAACTGCTGTGGCATGGATCACTCTTCTGCTGGGTGCAGTCTTTCAAGGACAGGCTGCTCCAGTAGAGGAGCAGGGCCCCTCTCTCCACAGGCCTCCCATGGGCTCACAACCTCCTCCAGGCATCCAGTCATTCCAGTGTCAGCTTCTCCTCCACAGGTTGGGGGTGGATCTCTGCATCGTCATGGACCTCCATGACCTGCAGGGGCACAGCTGCTTCACCAAGGGCTGCAGAGGAATCTCGTCTCCAGTGCCTGGGGCACCTCCTCTCCCTCTTTTTCCACTGACAACCACTGCATGGTTGTTCTTCTCCCACGTACTCACTCTGCTCTTCTCCAGTCACAATTACAACTGCACAACCACTTTTTGTTTAGATTTCTTCTTAAAAGTGTTATCACAGAGGCGTTGCCACCATTTCTAATTGGCCCAGTATTTGGAGCCTAATTGGCATATGTCTTTGGAACCACCAGGGATTGGCTCTGCTGGACACTGAGGAAGCTTCTAGCAGCTTCTCACAGGAGTCACCCCTGTAGCCCCCCTGTTACCAAAAAACAGGCCATGCAAATCCAATACACCAGGATATAAAGTCACTTTCATAAATAAACGGTATGAAGCAAATAAATATGTTTTGGAACTTGGGTAGTAATACCACCTTTAATGAAATACAAATGCTACTGAAAGCACATACTGTAATCACAGAATCCTCTCCTTACCATTTGGCCTGACACAACTGAAGTATCAAACAAAGTCAAGACAATTCAACAGTAACCAAATGCCAGTTTATATCCATCATTCATGAATTGGTTGACTTTGAATTTTCTTGGTGAAGGATTTGCGTCCAGGTTTCAATTATGATGGCTGGATAAAAAAAAGTGGTGCCAATCTCTCTGGAATTTATTCACTTCCATACTTAGAAGTGATTTATCCATAGATAAATCTTCGCTCAGTTGTACTCTGGAATGAATGTGTTTGCCCAACAATTTGAAAATTTGTGCTTCTGTCTAGTAATCCCAAACCATAATATTACAAGGAAAAAATCAAAAAGAGATGTTAAAAATTGTCTCTTCAATACAGTTCCTCTCAACACTCAAGGGAAAGATTATTATCTTAATTTTCTGGGAATAGAGTATAATCTAGAAAGCAATTTTTAGTGAGTCTCTTGGCTCACATTAGAAGTAGAACAAATGTTATTTTAAACATAATCTGTAGCACTTAATTGCAAGTCCCTGTTCTGCCAGATATTTAACCTTTTTTACATTTATTAACATTGTTCCTGAGAGGTCTATACAACCTGCAATCTCTTCATTATTCCATTATCTAAAAGGAAATCAGTAACACAACTTCTGATTATTTCCTTTTAAAAGTTATGAAATATTTTACAAGAATATATTGAAGTAAATGAGGAATATTACCTAGCAATTCTGATACATTTTGAAAAAGGATATGTTAAAGAAAATGAACTTGTAAAGAATTGTGTTTTGATAGCATGTCATAATAACATTTGCTGAATCGCTCTCTCTTTCTTTCTCTTTCTCTCTCGCTCAGTTGTACTTTATTTTTAATTAATTAGAAGGGAGAAAATCGTACCAGAGTTTTAATAATAAATTTTTATATTTGTAATCTGGTAATGTTCGTCAGGCAGTTTCATCCTCAGGTCCTATTACTTTGTATTTAAATAATATGTTCTCAAAAATATTGATGCAGGATTTAATTTATATGTATTAAAAAATTCATTGAGCCAAAAATATACAAATAAGTCTCATCTTTCTGAGTGTGGGACCAAAGATTGTCTTATTGATTTCTACTTAACAGAATCAATCATATCTTCAAGAGATTTCACAGCATTCCTTTTGGATGTATAGATGAAATCCAGGAATCCTGACTGTAAAATTCAGCTGTGTATATCAATACCTTTTCTTTAAAATGATGATACTAAAAATACTGAAAGGACTCTGGACTGCTGACATTACATTTCATTGAAGTATGAACTACAATACAATGACTTCTGTGGAGCAGAAGCTCAGATCAAGTTGGTCAGATCAAATCTAAATGAAAACAGTATTAGAAGTCCTCACTGCTCACTGTTTCATCTCAGAGGTAGGTCTTTCCTTTCACCTCACTCTTTTTCTGAGTACAGCAATGTTTAGTGTCTTGCTGGGTAATGAATAATTCCAAGCAGTGCACTGGAGACCTCTGGAAACTACCAGAGTAGTGTATCACCTCTTGACTTTTGACCTTGTGTCTCCTTCCATTCATGGTGTGGAGACTTCTGAGTCCTCCCATTCTGCTTCCTTCCCTCCGGAGAGGACTGCTGCTCCACTGGCTCCAAAGAAATGTGTATTGATCCTATATATGACAGCCAGCAGTGAGCAAGTACATGACCTCTCTCCCTCTGGCTGAGTTGCACCTTCCAGCAAAACACAGTGTATGGCACAAGAGAAAACAAAGCAAACAAAAGTATGTTATTTTTCATTCTTAATGTGAGATAATTTGCATAAATATCAAAATGTTTCACAGCCTGCATTGAATTTGTCACCAATGGAAATTTTCTCTGTCTCCTGACAACACCATCTCTCTCCTTAAACCTGAAATTGAGAAGCACAAACACTGTTTGAAAAGAACTGATTGCTGTACTTGCATTGGAGGTATTCTTAATGAAACATAAAATCTGATCATAATAATAGGATATGAAGTTACAATAGATTGTTATTTTAGAATTGTAACTTGGAAAACCAAATATTTTAAACTCAACTTTTCAAAAGCCCCAGCTTTTTAAAATGTAAAAAGGCCACTTGTGTTTCCCTGAGGAAATGAAAGCCTGATCAGAGTTTATCACAGAATTTTCTGTGTCAGGGCCCTGGAGGCACCACCAAGCCTGGCTGCCCTTCTACAACCTCCTGCATCTCCCTCCACTCTGCCCAAAGACCAGGGCTCCATGTCATCCCCCAGAAACATCAGCTCCTGCCCCAGCAATGCCACAGCAGGGCTGGTCTCCAGCTTCCCTCAGCCCTGTCCTGGCCAGGTGAGCCAGGCCCTCCCGCATGTGCACATCCCAGCCCCACCCTCATGTCCCCCCTGGGATGTGCCAAGTGCTCCGAGCTGGGACTGCCCCATTGCCTCACAGCAGTCCTGCTGCTGGGTAGGGCTGGACCCTGGCTGATGGGTCCTGGGACAGATCCTGGTGGATGGTTCCTGCCCTTACAGGGCTAAGCTTGATCCCAACACCTCTGAGGCTCCAGCACCAGGGAGCCAATGGCCCTCATGGTGCCTTGACACTGGTAATGTACTTGGGACACTATTCAGAAAACACAAAAGAAATCATAGCTTCTTTTGAGCCAAACAAGTTATAGTAACTGTAGAATCATAGAATCATTTAGTCTGAAAAACAACCTAAGATCATCAGTTCCAAACATTAACCGAGCACCACCATGTTCCATGACATGACCACTAAGCCATGTCCCTGAGTGCAAGTGCCACACTCACACATTTTTTGAGCTCTTCCAGATATCTCCAAAAAGCCTATGCCAATGCTTGACAACCTTTTTTGCAAATAAATTTTTTCTAATATACAATCTAAACCTCCCCTGGCACAATTTGAAGCCATTTCTTCTCAACTTGATTCTTCTTACCTGGGAGAAGATACTGATTCCCACCTTGCTACCACTTCCTTTCAGGTTGTAGAGAGTGAGAAGATCCTTTTTTAAGCCCTCCTTTTTTCCAGGCTGTATACCCCCAGCTCCCTCAGCTCCTCCTCATAAGATTTGTGCGCCAGGACCTTCACCAGCTTTCTTGCCTTTCTCTAGACACACATCAGTACCTCAATGTCTTTGTGAGGGCCCCAGAACTGGACACAGGATTAGAGGTTGTTCTCTTTATTGTGACCCATTCTAATAGACACTGTGCCACTTGAAAAGTTCATCTCTGAAACACTTTATCTGCAGTAGTCACTTTTTTCCCGTGCATACTAACTAATTAGTGCAAAGTCAAGAATACATCTTTTTGTCACCCCACCAGAAACCTCTACAGCTTGCTGCAATATTTCAACAATTACCTCCTGAGATATACTAAATACTCAGCTTTTTAATGAAACATATGTCGTACTGCAAGGTTAGGTTGAGGATGATCATTTCTGACTTTATTACAAGGTCCTATAAACAATTATGCTTCCCTTTTTCGGGTAATTTAATGTTCAAGGGAGGGCGTCAGTGCTGCCAGAAAAGAAATTTACGAGAAAATGAGAATAACCTGCCACGCTTTAGGTTAAGACTATATTTTTCACTAGATTCTGAATTTGGCAATAATTTCTCAACTTCAGAATTAAATGTGTCTAAAAATAGAATAACATCAAAAAGAAATTAGAGCAATAAAAAGTAGTAAAATTTTAAATCTGTTCTTTTATGAGGAGAGAACTTTGAAGTAGCACTGATAAACTACAATATTATTGTATGTCACTAGTATTTGGAGAATATATGAGATAATCAAACCATACATTTTAGAATTGTAAAGGAATTTAAACACCATCTAGATGATTGTGCAGGAGATACTAAAATAATTTTACCAGGTTTCTGGCCAGTATTTTCTGAAAACACTGCTATATAACACACAGTTTTTGAAAACATATTTATGGGGGTACAACTATTGTCACAAGCCTTTGGTGTACTAAACATTCAATAGTCTGCAGTGATCAAGGTTTGGTACTCTTTAGAAATTCCTATAGACTGTTGAGGAAAAAAAAAAACCCATATTTTTTCACACCAGATCAGAATTAGTGTGACTGCAAAACTCCTTCTGGTGCAATATAAACCTAGTTTTTATAGAGCAATCATCTTCAGAAGAGTATTTTTCTATGACAAATAAAACTTTCCCAAAAAAATCATGATGATAATACAGACCTGTTGGAGCAAGTTCAAAGGAGAGCCACCAAGTTCATTAGAGGGATGGAACACTTTCTATATGAAAAGTATTGGGAGAATTTGGTTTGTTTAGCCTGGAAAAGAGAATGCTTAAGAATGGCCTAATTGCAGCCTTCTAGTACCTGAAGGGAGCCTACAAGAAAGAAGGAGAGATACTATTTACTAGGACATGTAGTGACAGAATGAGGGGAAATGGCTTAATTTTACTAAAAGAGAGTAGATTTAGGTTATACATTAGGAAAAAAAAATCTTTACTGTGAAGGTGGCGTGACACTGGAACAGGTGGCCCAGAGAAGTTGTGGATGGCCCATCCTTGGAAGAGTTTAAGGCCAGGCTGGATGGAGCTCTGAGCAACCTGGTCTAGTGACAGATGTCCCTACCCACAGCAGGCAGTGGGGGTGGGAACCAGGTGATCTTTAAGGTCCCTTTCAACCCAAATCCTTCTATGATACTATGATAACATTTTTTTAAGCTCCAGAGTTCCAGAAATCCCTTGAGGAGTGTTCAACCCTTATAATCTTTCCCCTTACAAATACAAGTTACCATTTGCATAAATTAGCAACTATTCAAAGAAGAATAGTCTGCTGTAAACATTCCAGACAACCAAGTATGATCAATAATTGGATTTTGCTACTGACTTGAAAACAAAGAAGTACTTGTGACCATTGTAATCCCTTAGCATTCATAAATGTATTTCATGAATATGAGGCTGATATCTCCCACAGTGAAATGTAGCCTCACAGCAATGTGGCTATTTGGATTTTTGTTAAAAAATATCTTTCTGGAAAAGGATTACATCTTATGTGAGTATGCTTATGACTGGATTACTATAGTAGAAAATATTCTTTTATTTTTTTCCTTTTCTGGATAAGATATTTGCAGTTAAATAACGTAAATAAGTGGGGCTGGTCCTAAGCAGATAAAGACATGTAATTTCCATCCTGGCTCTAACATCTATTTTAGAAAAGTGAAAAGCTCAAAAAGTTCTAACATTTTTGCTAGGAGGTATTCATCATATAGCATTTCTGGTTAATCATCAGCCACGCAGAAAATTAGTTAAGGTGTTTGGGATCAACAAATGTGAAACTGGAGGCTTAAATGGGAGATATTACCTGGCTGCGCTTTTCACAGAATCAAAGAATTGTTAAGGTTGGAAAGGACGTCTGAAGGTTCATTTGTTTCGACTCCCTTGTACAAGTTGTATCACCTAGAGCAGGTTGTTTAGGAACACCAAGAAAGGAGACCCCATGACTTCTTTGGGCAACCTCTGGCAGTGCTCTGTTACCATCACTGTGAAAAAGTATTTCCTTATGTTCAGAGGGAACCAGCTGTGCTTCTATTTGTGTCCATTGCTTTTATTCCTATCATAGGGGTCTGTTGAAAGATTTCGGGTTCCATCTTCTCATCCAAAGTCCCTATGGATAACAGCATAACCCTCTGGTGTATCAGACACCTCTCCTAGTTTTTTGTCATGAGTAACCTTGCTGAGTGTATACTCTGACTATTCTCCGGATCATTAATGAAGGTGTTGAGGATTGGTTGCAGTATTGACCATCCATGTAGAGAAGTATTCCTTCTTTTGCCCTACTGTTTGTTGAAGTTACTATAATATCTTTAATAGAAGTAGAAAAAGCCCAGTTGGGTTTTTGCAAACTTTATGTAGCATATCTAGAAGAAGAGGGTAAAATACATATGCACACTATATGTAAAATACATATATATTTAAATACAATTAAGTTTATAATACAGTTTTTAACACTCCGTGTTGGCCACAGCAGTATGTAGACCTGTAGACATTCTTTTGCTCTGTGCTGTCTCTGATTAGGGGCCAATCTTTGTCACCTCCCTTTTCCCATTAACTGTTCAAAATATGTTGCTGCCTAAGGGAGTAGAGAAACTGTCAGAAAAGCCAAATGGGAAAATTAGGTACTGAGGATTTCTAAGTTGCCAAACTGGAAATTCTTGAGGGAGGAGTAAAAGTCTCTTAAATATATTATTTTTTCAATGTGTAGTGAATGTACAGTAAACAGTGCTAAGATGTTGTCTTATGATCTCCGTAATTGCAAATTACAATGCTGAGCACAGTTTTTGTGTAAATTAATATGCAGTCTGTGTTGGCAGCAGAATGTGAGTTAAAAATCATAATTCCATACAAATCTGAATTCTAGGGTCTAGGTTATAAGTAATGTGAGTTACTTGTATAAACAAGAGTTAAGTAATGATGCAAAAATTTTAGTTGCTAAGATTTGCTCCTGTTTCTTTCATGTTGTCTCATTTTCTGCTCACTTTTTCCTGGTTTCATCTATGAAATAAAATAATAATGGAAGTTTCTATACATTTTTTTTCTGAAACAGTTAAGGAATACCTTATACTACAATTAATACTGTGAAACAGATCTGGTGTAATGTCACTGGAAAGTTTGGTACATGGATTATATTTAGATATATGTGTCTTTTCTGTAAGCCTCACTCACTCTGCTCACTTTCATCAAACCAGTGAATTAATGCATAATACTGCAATTATTATAATATGAAAACTCAATCCTCATGTTTTGTCATCCTGACATATCATAAAATCTGTTGACACTTCCGTGTGGCACACAGGTTCCCATGCATGCTAAAAAGCCTGCTAGCTTGTGGAATATATTCTACCCTACACCTGAGCTTGGCTGCAGACCAGAGATACTGAGTGATCTCTGTTTCCTCTGGAGATTAATCCGTTAGTCTTGCCAAGCTTTGCTCAATTCACTGGGGCTGCAAGGGATTCAATTCAAAACTGATGGAATTGTATACATGCTAAACTTACCCAGCCAGTGAGTCATTAAAGTACCTTTTATTTCTGAATAGATTACAATCACCAGTTCCACTTTATTGGAAAATGGCTAAAAATATAGAAAACAAAACAAAACAAAAAAAATTGGTATTGGGTTATTTGATGTCTTTCCTCTGAAGTCTGAATTATTGTTAAGAACAAAATATTAAAGGCATTCAATAAGAGGGAAAATGACCAGAATTATTTTGTGACCTCTCCCTGCCATAAAGTTATCTGCATTTTTATTTAAGAGTAACCAGACAAAGAAAAGGAAATTTTAGAGCATGTTTTTTTCCAGTTTCATGTTACTTTGATACATGTACACCTAATGCATTGTCAAGTTAATAGCTTGCTTATAAACTGTTTTGCTTTTTTATTTGTTTCATCATCTGATGAATCATCATTGAATCTCTATTTTTTTTTTGCTATTTTCTCCACATATATTATTGAGCATATTCTCATGTTTCATGCTAGAAATTATGTTTGGTGGGGAAACAGAAAACTATTCTGACAGTGGGTATTTCTTGTTTAGAACATGATAATTGCTGTTATAGTATCCAAATTCTGTATTTTCATCCATTATATTTTATTTGTGACTTAGATTTATTTTTCCTTCTTAATACTTGGGTTTTTTTGGTCTTAATACTACGCCTATTATTTGAACACACTAACTTAGAACTCTATCTAAACATTGTCATTTTAGCCTTAGAAAGTATGTAATTCTTTAGATCTTCATGAAGTTTTTATGTTTTAGGAACAAAACATTAATTTTTGAGACAAATCAAATTAAAACTGATCAAAATAAGCTGCTGGAAAATTTTACAGGTAAAATAATTGCGTCTGCAAACCAAATGGTTTTTACTTGGAAATGCTTTTAAAGGATCTATGTTGTTGAATCTCCTGCTTTCTTCAATAGTCAACTTCAATTTTGATAATCTTTTTAATATGAGTAGGAAAAGCAAAAATTCTATCTGCAACACACATTTACCATGTAGCCTAATGCTGTGTATGTTCATATTTTAATTTATATAACTCTTCTGAAATAAAAATATGAAAATTAGTTATGTAGTTGTGTCTAAAATAAGGCACTATATCAGCTATAATGAATTATTATTATAATTAATAAATTATAATAATGCTCTAATAAATAAAATTTTAGATTTTAGTTTTGTTAAGGCTGAAAACCTGGAAATCCTGACAGAAGAAAACAGAACTAAGCAAGGTACAAGAAGGATAAATATGTAAAACGAAACATCAGAATTTAAAGATGAGTTTAATGGCTGAAAATTTTATCTCAGCTTTTGAAGAGTCACAGAGCAAAATGATTTGCTTTGTAAGTAAGCATTTGTAATATGTACAAGTAGTATGAATTTGGAATTTACCATGAAAGATCTAATTCACTGTAAACAAGTAGAAGAACATATATATGAAGGTTTAATTTAACTGTTAAATAATATCTGTTTGGGGTGGAGTGCATGGCAATAAACTCATAACTGTTCAATATAATATGTTCCCTGATGCCTCTCAATATAATATGATATATCTCCATATGCTTTCCAGCAATAGCCATTCCTTCTCCCTTGACCCAATTCCTTCCTGTAGCTTTATGAATATTTAAACTGCTAAGGTGCAAACAAGAGATGATGCTTATTATTTTAAAGTGTGTCTTATTGTCATCCTGGTAGCTTACTTTGTGGTAATGTATTATTGCATTATTTTTCAGTGATAATGATGTGTTACCATTGTGAACAACCTTCTACATAAATCATTTTGTCTGAAGACTCTCTTGAACCTGAATATTGATAAATTCAGCTTCTATAAAGCTCTGGTTAAAATTTCAGCAGCAAGTTAAGGGAGATAAGCTGCACTAGATTATAATGATTTCAATTTCCTCGTGAAGTAAAAATTTCCAGCAGGAGATGTCAAGGAATATGTAAAAACATGTCAGAAGAGGGCTGCTCTGTCCTCATCTTTCAAGGATTAATTGCATGGAAGTTAAATGAAAAAAAATCCTTATCACTCACAAAGATTCATATGCTTATATATCCTTGACACCATTTTGAGACACCCATGACAAGGAGCCAAAAACTTTCTGGAGTTTTGTTACCTAACATAGGCATTTACTGACGTTTGAGGGATTATAGAGAATACAAGCCCTGTGGAGAGGAATGGCGTGTTTCCCACCAGACCTATGGATGACCCCTGCTTTATGGGCTAGCACCTTGGAGACATACAAAAAACCTTTTGTTATGCCAGTGTTGGGAACTGAATGAAGCTGTACATTTAGGAAACTTGATTCTGTTTTTCTTTTCTTTTTTTTTTACCCTTCTTCAGCTATAATGTAGCTAAGAATGGGTGACAGAATGCTTTTTTAGTAAAACAGATGGGATGAAGAAGTAACTCTGGAGCATAGATATATGGTGAAAGATGAAGACCAAAGAATAAGATCAAAAGTTGAGTTCCTGACAGATTAAATTTCTTAGGTGATTGTTTACTTCTTGGATCCATTTTGAACACCTCCAAAGCATTCTATCCAAGCAAATTTGCTTATAAATAGCTCTGTAATTAGGCCACTACCTATTCAGAATCATGACAACAGCAAAATCAAACCATTTTTATGTAAGATAATTATTTCCTAACATTTTGAAAAACATTGGTCAAGGCATCCTTTGGATTCTTCTTTATTCTCTTTCCCTTGGAGAGTCTGGCATCCGATATGGAAATATGTGAAAACTGACAGTATTTATCAAATAATTAACATTTTACTTTAGAATAACGTGTCATGTTAAAAACTATCAATTTTAGGCCATTCTGCCTGAGAAGCCCCATGTCAGATCTATTCTGTGGAAATATACCAGCCTACAAGTAAAAAGTGGAAAATACAAGCCTACAGGAATCTAAGAATGAGAGCAAGGAAAGAACTTCCACATTCATTATTGATTTTGCTCTTTCTCATTCATCAGAAGGTGATAGGGTAACACAACTTTCAGCAGTTGTTATTTCATTAAATTCTCTACAGTTTCTCAAAATGGGAAGAAGAGATAACACAATGTTGAAGGTAGAAAATACTGAAGACAGAAACTGTGTGTCTCAATGTCTAAGAAGATCCAGGAGAAGACAGAAAGAAAGAATAAAGTACATGAGTCCAGTAATGAACCCAAGACAGAGAGTAAAAGTGAGTATCCTGAGGCAAAAAGCTTGAAACAAAAGGTCAGAACAGCTCAGTGGAACTGGGATTATATGGTCAAATAAGTCAAAATATATGCTAATAGTAGGTCAGTGTGGTGTCAAGTAGATTTTACTGGAATTTGAATAAGGTTTAGAAGCTGAAAGAATGCACCAGCATGTGCGTAGAATAACACAGAAATGGGGAGGTGCAATCAGGAAGCAATTTGACTGATGAAGAAATACAGCTGAACAATGAAATATCGGTCACTTCAAGGGAAAAAAAAAACAATAAAAATCCCAGCTCTTTCAATGTAGCACATTTTTAAAGCATATTGTAGAGAATAAGTTCTCCACCTTTAAACATCCACAAAACTCACTCCAGATATAAATTCCAATGACATGTTAGCTATCTTGTTTCAGTATGAACTCAGTCATTCACGAGGTGACTCAACCCAGATATCTATACATGCATATCTGTGCAATTTGAAAATTTGAAGAGTATTTGGCAGTCTTACAAGTGACTGACAGATATGACAAAGGATATGCAAAGGGATATGTGTTCTCCTGAAACAGCAAAAGGAGACCATATAGGAAAACCTCATCATCACACACTCATCAGTGGACACTTACAGTTTCAGTCATCTGGATCCTGCTGAAGAGATACTCCATTCAATTATTCAATTTTTAGGATGAACTAACAGCTCTGCAGCTTTCCCCAAATATGAGTGAGGGTGGGGCTCAGCCTTATATATGAAGTGTCTAATGATATTGAGATACACTTGTAAATCCATCCTGAATTCCAGATGCCAATGCAGAGAGACATATGGCTTCCAGGGTTATGTCTCATGAGCTGAGACCTCATGCAGTCTAAGACATTTCAAAGAGCACTTAAGACCTGTATTTAGGAATCACAGTCAGTTCCCAAAGCTCTACTGAGCTGGACTTTTAAAATTAGTTCCAGGTAGTGGATTGGATCTGCACTTTTATGTACATGTGAGATTAATTCTATCTCAGATTCTAGAGACCAGTCCATTCTTTACAGCCCTTGTTGCCAAAAGGCATTGTCCCGGCTGGTAATTAAGTCACTTTTTCTTTTTTCTTTTTTTTTTTTTTTCTCTACTCTAAGCTGTTAAGTTGTAGTTCAGTGGTTTGGATTTTTTAAATATGAAAAATCAGATCGTGTCTCTCAAAATAAATTCTAAAGCAGAGGATAATATCTCTGGGCCTTTGTTTCTCGCATGTACAGTGGAGAGAGTGAAGCATACTTATCTCAGAAGGATGCCATTAACATGCATTCATTAGTGTTTAATGTAGCATATTATAGTGAAGGGGACATGGAAAAATTCCAGTAGGAATTATTTCTGTTTTCTGAATGTGCTTTGAATATTGTTCCATAAATAAGGCACATGTTTATCAGAGAAAAGAAAGGAAATTATTGAGTTGTTGCTTTCTAAGTAAGCACGGCTGGTTCCATATACAAAATGATGCTGACAGCTTCTAAGAAAAGTGCATGAGGGGATCTAATTACAGACCATATGAACATGGAGGGACCAAATTAATGTTATAAACACAACCATAATTGTAACTTTAACTTTTGAGAGTGGTTGACTTTCTAACACATAAAAAGAGTCTTTTGGCCTGACTTTTGTAAGTCTATAATGTTATTTAATTCAAACTGGGCAGCTAATGCAACATATAAAGAAGTGATTGAATAAAGTCTGTTTTAGAAACCCACAACTATATAGACTAACCCTGGCTGTGTCACAGCCAACACTCCTACGTTATTTTAAATTGTTTAATGCACAAAAAATTGCAGAAATTGGTCTTTTCATATTTTCTTTTGACACTTATGGACTGAAAGACATCTTTTGAAGCTCATGTTTATAGCAAAATTATCTGCTCTTAGCCACACAGTTCTAAAGCCCTATTAGAAATCTAAAGCTCCTACAAGTTTCTTCAACTCAGCAGACAAGTCTTTTTTATGTACTGAACTTCTTGATGTTGTAGGACACCTTCTGACAGCAATTTTTTTGTAGCACTGCTCTTGTCTTCCTCTTCCCATTCACACTAACCATAAAAATCTCTCAGTTCGGCAGGCACTTTTTAAAAATTGAATAAAAAGCCAATGTGTTTTTCAGTCAACTACAAATGCAATGACCTAAAGGCTCTCAGGTTCATTCAAAAGCATTGATTGTCCATTCACCTTTTTTTTTTTTTTTTCACTGTAAGGCGATGTCCAGAGCCAGTCTGCCAAGGGGTACTACCAGCTTCTTTTCTGAATTGCCTAAAATTCACACAAAAGCATGTGATGTTTTTTATCTTGAGGAAGAAGTATGATATGGGTGTAGTCACTGTCAGGTAATTCTTTGCCTCTGACTGAGAACACCACCTACAAACCCCAAGAGAAATTGAAAATAGATCCGAATGTAAATCTCATGCTTTTAAGAAGTGCAATGATTAAATGCTTTTACCTCTTCCTAAAGCTGAAATAATAGTTAAATCAGTGTCAGAATCATATGAAAAAGCTGTAGAATTCTTGGGATAATTCACACAATGTGAGAATGAACACAAGCAGTATGATAACAGCATGATGATAAATGGACACATGCAATAAAAATCACCAGTCATACATTGTTTTTTAGAAATATTATTACCAGAATTCATACAAAATATTTGTCAAAACTAATTTAACATTAGCAATGAGGATTGGGAGAGATTAAATAAAAGACAATGTAGACAAGTCAATCTCATGATGTTAGTATTCATCATCAATAATGCTAGCTTACAGGAGTTGCTACTTAACAAAATAAAAATTCTATGTACCCCAAATCAGAAGTTTTAGAATGTCTCTTACTAGAAAAACATACTTAACACTCCTGCTCTTTAATTTCTGTAAATAAACAGGTGAAGAACAGGGCATAAATTTTAATATTGATAGATGGGAAGCAATTTCTCTGATTGTGTACACTCTGCAGATATGTGTGTGTATATATTCTGTTCTTCTGACTGAGATAATATGATTGTAAATGTTTACACTACCTTTACATCTACAAGCCTCATTTGGGACTGAGATGCTAGTTGGTTAACTGCTGCACAAATTTTAACTCAATATTTTGTCCAAAGAAGATATACCAAAAATAATTCTGAGAGAATAATGGTTTAAAGTTTCAGGCACAATATCTAGTAATTAGTGTAATAAAACCAATAGTGAAGTGATTTATTTATTATATTTGGTAAAGAAAAATATTTGTTCTGTGTGTGTTTTCATTGGTAATGAGAATTAAAATAAGGCTTTGAAAAAAAAAAGGTGCATACATCAGCATGGATTTAATCTGCAGCCTACTATGTAAACAAAATGAATTCCACTAACTTGTGTTTTGGAACATGCAGCAGCTAACATAAGCTAATGTGATTAGAATGAGCATGGCTATTATAGATATCAGATAATATTCCACTGATTAAATTTGTTGAAACAGATTATAATTAAGAACAATTCAGACTTTTTTTATAGACATAATTAGGCTAAACAGATTATTAAATAAATAGATAAATAAAAGCAATGCTATGATTTGCTTTTAATGGCACCAAAAACAAAAATGTTTTTCATTGTAAGTTCTTGCTGTTATTGAAAATGTTGGATATCTCCGTTTTCCTTAAAATAGGATGTCTTCTTATTCGTGTTCTTATTCGTGTTAATTTCATATCTTAATTCTCTTCAACCTTTATGAAGAAAATATTATACTAGCTGCTTATCAATATTAACAAGAAGTATGTGCTAGTAAAAAACTGCTACAAACTGGGAAGACCACTTTCCTTATGTCCTTTATTGTCGCTGGTGACTGAAATCACTAAAGATAATGCAAGCAGAATCCTAATTTATTTGTTCTACAACCATTTCTTTTGCATGGTGTTTCATTGAACTGGTTGTAGCTCCTCAGTGAATATGAAGTCTGGAGAGTTTAGGGTTAAGTTTGTATCTGCATTGAGTTTTTATGGCCAGACTTTCATAGCTGGGGGGCTATAGGGTGACTTCTGTATGAAGCTACCAAAATCTTCCACCATGTCCAGCAGAATCCCTGTCAGCTCCAAGATGGATGTGCTGCTGGCCAGGGCTGGGACAACTGAAAATTATAGTAATTCCCCTATGGTAACACATTAAAGAAGAAAAAGAATGTTGTCGAGCAGATATAATTGTGGCCAGAGAAGAGCAAAGTAAGAATGTGCAAGAGGAACAACTCTGCAGACACCAAGGTCAGTGAAGGAGGGGCAGGAGATGCTCCAGGTTCCAGAACTGAGATTCCCCTGCCGCCCCTGATGCAGACCATGGTAAAGCAGCTGTGTCTCTGCAGCCCATGGAGGGCCATGGGGATGCAGTGATCCACCTGCAGCCCATGGAGGAAACCCATGCCAGAGCAGATGGGTGCCTAAGAGGAGGCTGTGAGCCTGTGGGAGGCCCATACTGGAATAGTTCTCAGCAGGGACCTGCAGACATGTGGAGAGAGAAGCCCAAGCTGGAGTGGGTTTTCTGATAAGACTTGTGACTCCATGGGAGACCCATGCTGGAGAAGCCTATCCCTAAAGAATTTCACCCCATGGAAGAGTACCTCACACTGGAGAGGTTTGGGGAGCACTGTTGTCCTTGGAATAGACTCGTGTTACAGGAAGTTGCAGAGAACGGTTGCTCTGAGATGGACTCACATTGGAGAAGTTCATGGAGAACTCTTTCCTGTGGGAGGAATCCCACATTGGAGCAGGGGAACTCCTTTCCCTGAGCAGGGGAAGGAACAGAAGGTGATGAACTGACCATAACCCCCATTTCCTGTCTCTCTGAGCTGCTGGAGGAGGAGGTATAGCTGGGAAGGAGGGAGAAGCGGGGGGAAAGGTGTTTTTAATGTCTGTTTTTACTTCTCATTATACTGCTCTTATTTTGTTAACAATAAATTCATTTCATATCTCTAATTTGAGCCTGTTTTGCCTGTGATAATATTTGATGAGTAATCTCTCCTGGTCCTTATCTCAACCCATGACACTTTTGTTATATTTTCTCTCCCTGTCCAGCTGTGGAGGGAAGTAAGAGAGAGGTGGATGGGTGCCTGATATCCAGCCAGGGTCAACCCACTACATCATCTCTTATTATCTTCTATAAATCTAATTGGTGCAATTGGTGCAAGTAGCATGAAATGGGGAAAGGAAGCATGAGAGAAAGTATTCGTTTTCTGTGTTCATGATGCAACATTTAGCATGTGATATAAACTTGTGAGGCTTAATATCTTTTGAATAACTGGGGTTTAGCTTACAATTTCTGCATTGCATATCTTCTCAGTGTTCTGAGTGCATACTATTAAAAAACAATGCCAGTAAATGAATAAGGAGACAAAGCTGCTACATCAGTGCATCCATAGTGGTGGAACAATTCAGATGACAAAGCAAATACATAGATCTTGCTTTGAAATTGTACACTTCTTTAATTACAAAAAAAATTAGGCAGTTTTGTAAGTTCTTCAGAAACATCATTCTCTATACAATATTCATGCAATTTTTATTTGGAATATTGCAGTAAGTTTCTTTCATAATAGACAAAAATATTAATTGAGAGATTGCTATTTCTCTGAGGCTTTAGGTCTATGTTTCAGATGATACCACACTGAAATTAAAGATCTATGTGCAAAGAAATTAACTGCTTATTTTTAATTCTTAGCAGTTAAAGGAATTTTAATAAGGTTACATCTAAACTATTAGATAGTACCCTTTGTGCTATGACCAATTGTTCTGGTCTCATAATCAAGCTGATCAAATGATCTCCTGCTATGAACCCTCTCTCTCTCCTTCCTTGGTCTAGTTTTTCTTCTGAGAAGTTTTATGCACAATAAGAAAATGGAAGTGGTTTTATGTCTATCATAAAATTTACAAATGGTCAAGAGCACATCTGGATTTACAAGATGGGAACTGCTCCATCAGGTCAAAGTCTGTGTCTTCTAGCAATTACTTTGCCTATATCAAACTTCTCTTTAATTAAAAAAAATTCTATTATTCTGAGAAGAACAATGTCACTAATATGAAATATATAGAAGAGGCACTTCAGAATCTTACAGGAGAAAACATTTGTATTCATGGATAGATTGGTTATACTGAAAATACATTCACCCATTTCTAGGGGAACTAGCAAATAGCAAAAAAGTTACTGTTGAAGATAGGCTGCCTATAAACAGTGGAAGAAGAATACCTCTGATGAAGAAATGGAAGTCAAAGGAAATCTTGATATGGATGAACTTAGTTTTGTATTTAGAAATTAAAGTTTGTAGCTTTGTTTTTGAAAATGCCTTTCCATCATAGATAATTGACCTAGAGTTTTAGTTAACTTTTTAATGCAAATTTGATTTGCTACATTTTTATTATTTCGGTTGGGTTTTTTTTTCTAAATTACTGTATTTTTTTTTGAACACTGAGGCTTTTAGTCAAGCTGTTCAGGTTTTAGGTGACTGTGAGTGTAACAATTTTCAAAAAGATTTTGAAGTGTCCGTTAAAATCAATGTTAAAAAATGTTGTGACATGATGATCTAAAGATAAGACATTCTATGTAACAACATCACTAAGTTTAAAATGGGCTAAATGACACATTCTTTTCTTAATGATTCATTCACTTCACAGAACGTTGAAGAAATCTTTATATTCTTTTTAGCTCGAGAATTAAATGAATCACAGGTTTTGCGACATAAGATTGCAGGCATTTATAGAATACAGTAATTTATAAATATTTATTTCTGAAAAAAGAAGGAAAATCTTTTAATGAATATCTCTCAAATAGGTGTTATTTTGGGGAAGAAAGTCCTTGGTCTTTTTTTAACCAACATTAAATAGAGGAAATCCAAAATATTACTTTTTATTTTTTCTTCTGTATTTTATGCTAGCACTGATGAGACCTGAGTCTTCAATAGTCCTCTTACCTGTGTAAACTGCAGTAAATTCAAAAGAGAAATTTCTGAGAAATTTTTAAAGTTTGTGCAAACAAACATGAAGTCATGCATTATGATGAAATTATGATTACTGTTTACAAGGAGAATTGGAGGAGGCAACAGAAAAAGTTTAAAGGAAGGCTGATATTGAGCAACAATGTTTAAAACTACAAGTGCCTTTTAGAAGCATAGATAAGTGGGAAGAAGTTGACTTATGAGTAATTCTGCACTGACTATTTAATATCAACAAGCCTTGCTACAGATGTGTACTGGAAGGTCAAAATTTCAATATTGCATAATGCTGAACATTGGTAGGAGTGCAGGACTAAATCTGCCAATGTGTAAAATGAGGCAATTCTGCACTTTAAGTTGCCTACCTCCGCTGTATGCCACCACCTTCTGGAAGTCCTTAAAGCCAGACTGATGCCTTGAAAAACTACTTGTGAGAACGCACAGTGGAAAGAGAAACAAATCAAAGCTGTGGGAATACTGACTAAATCAGGAAAGAAGCAAATGCTTAAGAGAGTGATCTCATGCTTGAAAAGGATTCATACTTAGTTAAAAGAAGAATGTCTCTTAGCCATAAGAAGGAGTGCAATACAGAGACAAGACCAGAGCCTACATTCACATTCCTGAGGAAAACTATATCACAAAGCTATTCTTGGTCGTCAGGCCAAGATTTTCAGAGTAGATAGTGCACCCTGAACATCATCCTGTTTAGGTCATCTCTGAGATATTTGCAGTTCTACAAGCTTAAAATACTCTGAGAATCATATCTGAGTTTACCACGGCAGTGATTTCACGGTGTGATGGCAAAGCTATTTGTCGCATGTCACAGCAGTGTGTCAGTGCTCAGTGGTCCACAGTCTGAGTGTGCACTGTAGTGGGGGGCTGTGAAAGCCAGAGTCAGTCAAGTCTGACTCACGTACAGTGTGGCTGAAGGAGCATGTAATACCCAAAACTGCAACCAGACTTGAAGGAAGCCAATTACTTTATCCGAAGAGCAGACCTGTAATGAAGTAGTACATATGATTTTTCAGACTGGAACTTCAGAACGAATTAAATTATTTTCAAGATATTGGTAGGTTTCAAACACACAGTTTAACAACATTTTCTCAATTTTATTTTTATGTCCTTATAACTTCTACTTCAGCTCACCCAGCCTGAAGATATTTGAGCTCTGGAATTTTTTTTCCCTAATTTCCTTTTTTCTTTCTTCATTTTTATGTTGAGGAATAAACATCTGACAAAAAATGTTCAAGTTTTGCATTAGCATTCAGAATTCCTGTATACATGTTACTCCACATTTATACTGAAAAAATTAATCTCACTTCCAAAACAGTTAAAACTGGTGAGAATAAGTAACTTAACAGTAACAAAAGTATGCATAACTAATCTTTTTACAGCATGGAATGTAAGAGAATGGAAACAACAGAAGCAACAGTCATGTAATCCAGTTTTAAATTTTTGACTTATTGAGAAGTTTGGGATTAGCTGAAAAAAAGTATTAATTTAAAGGGAAAAAAATTAAACCTGTTAATAAATGCAAGGTTATTGAATCAGAATAGTCTGATCCATCAGAATGGACACCAATTACAAATGGTATCTTAGTTATATGAGACACACCCAGTTTGCTACACCTGAGTAAGAAGAAATTCCTACATTTTAAAAAGGGAACAAAACTTTGTTAACTTGTGCAGTTAATATGTTATCTTTCCCTTGAAAGTGTTGGGTTTGAAAGTGTTCTTTTGGGGTAGCTTCCATTTCAGTGAAACAGGGAATAGTATTGCATTCTAAAATGTAAATACTTAGTACAGAGTAAATGAATTTCGTTTCTTTTACATTAACTTTTTTCCCATATATATACTCTGAAGTAAAATGTCAGATTACTTGTCTTGGATTGCATGAACACCCTCAGAAACCCACTGTAGTCTGCTCAGTTCAGAGCTGCTAACTTGAGAAGGTGGTAGAACTGAGAACAGTTCCAAAACTGTGGTTCATGTGTTCAAACTTAAGCAGAAGTAAGACCAAATTCCCTCAAAAAGTTTAGGTATCACTGGACCTGCTTTCTAGAGGTTGACATGGAATGAGTTACTTCATCATATGCTATTATTGAAGTATTGCAACTGTTTCTGGCCTTGTCAATACATAATGATAAAAAGAGGCCAAAAAAATGCTGTCTTTATGTTATATTACATGTAATTATACTGTAAATAAATAATATATGCATTTGTATATAAATGTGATGCCTTGCATTTATATAATATCTGTTCTGCAATGCAGTAAAATCCAAAGATTTTGGACTGGCAGAACCACAGAATGGTTGAGGTTTGAAGGGGTTTCTAGAAATCATTTGGTTCAAGCACACTGCTGGAACAGGGACACCTAGATCCAGTTGTTCAGGAGCATATCCAGATGGCTTTTGAATATCTTCAAGGAGAGACATTTCACAACCTCTCTGTGAAACCTGTGCCAATGCTCAGTTACCTCAGGGTAAACATTCCCCCCCTTATCTACTGGCAACACATTCCTTAAGGCAGCCCAGGATAGCATTCACTGTCTTTGCTGCAAGACACACTTTCTTGTTTGTCTTTGAATCAGGAATCAGGGAAAAAAGCAGAAAACCTTTTGAGTTGGTATAAGAACAGTTTAATAATTGAAACAAAGTAAAATTAATATTGATAATATTAATTATAAAAACAACACCAATATTAATTCTAGTAATGAAAAGGAAAGAAAGAGATGAATAAAACCTAAGAAAAACAAGTGATGCATAATACAATTCCTCACCACCTGCAGACCAATGCCCAGCTTGCCTCCAAGCAGTGATCAGCGACTCCTGCCCAACTCGCCCAGTTTATATACTGAGCACAATATTCTGTGGCGTGGAATATACCTTTGACCAGTTCAGGCAAGCTGTGCTGTTCCCCCTCCAGTTTCCTCTGCACCTGGTCAGTGGCAGAGCATGGAAAACTACAAAGTCTTTGACTTAGGGTAAGAACAGCTTAGCAACAATCCAAGCACCACTATGCTATCAACATTATTCTCATCCTAAATCCAAAACACAGCACTGTATCAGCTACAAGAAAAAAAAAACTGACTCTATTCCATCTAAAACCAGGACACAAGATCAAAATCACAGAACTACAGAATAACAGAATATGCTGAGTAGGAAGGGGCCCACAAGAATCATCAAGTCCAACTCCTGGTCCTGCACAGCATCATATCCAAGTGACACCATGTGCCTGAGAGTACTGTTCAAATGCTTCTTGAACTCCATCAGCCTTGGTGCTGGGACCACTTCCCTGGGTATCCCATTCCCATTATCAACCATCCTCTGGGTAAAGAACCTTTTTCTTATATCCAAACCTACCCTAACACAGTTTCAGTCAATTTCCTCGGGTCCTGTCACTATCACCACAGAGAAGAGATCGATGTCTGCCCCTCCTCTTCACCTCACAAGGAAGTTGGGACTGCAATGAGGTCTGTCCTCAGTCTCTTCCAGGCTGAACAGACCAAGTGACCCTAACTGTTTCTCACACAGCTTCCCCTCAAGGTCCTGTATCAATGTTGATCACTGGAAGAAAATTCTCCTTCAGTAAGCAGGACAAAATAGCATCTCCACTTTTCATCAAACATCTGTTGTTCTTTGCTATGGAAAGAATATGCATGGAAAATCTCTTCACCAGAGTAAGATCTTCGAGTTTTCATTAACCTCACAAAGTACATTCTCATTCACAGTTCCCTCAAACACCAGTACACATCTGCCCAACACCCCTGCCTAGATGGTGGGTCCTGTTAACTACTGCACAGGTTTCCTACCTGCCATGTGGTCCAGCTTGGTGCTCTCTGGAAAAAAACAGCACTCATGTGCTTGCCACACATGCCCTTTATGTTTCCAAGTCCACCTGGCACACCAGCATGAAACTTTGTCCTTCTAAATACCCCATGATGGACCCAGGCCCACCACTACTTGCTGGCTGTTCCAGCTAGAAGCCTGCTGCCAGATAAACATGCACACCTAATGCACACCAGGTGTGGGGAATGTACAGACATTTTCCCCTATCATTCAGCACCAGGCCTATGGGCTTTTACCCATGGTCTTACCTAGTCCCCCTGCAGTAACTGAGACCCTCACTAGCCTCACTCATCCTGGTCCCTCTCAGTAGCTGAACTTGAGACCTCCACTCATTCCAGTAGTTGATAGTACAGTCCAGGGGCACCTACAGTGTTAATGGATATTATACTGTTAATATACTTTCTGTTACAACACATATTAGCACTCTCTAGTTAGTGCCTTTATCACTGGCAATCCTGAACCTGCTTCCCTGTTGTTTCAATAAACTGTGCTGTGCATTACTCTGGATGTGTAAATTCTTATTGAACTTGATCAGACCTATAGTATTGGCTTGGCAAATCACACTGTTCAGCATCACTATTCAATCTGGGATCACACAAGTACATATTGAATGCCACCAGATCTATAGTGTTGAGACTGCACTATTTGTGGATCTGTTCTCATGGAATTTCTTATTGAACATGACCAGACTTATACTGCTGAATTGGCTATAATTGGAATTAAGCCCAACCACAGCCTGCCCCTCTCATCTCCTAGGACTAGCTGGAATGTAGTAGGGTTTCTCTTCTTCCAAATTTCTACACCCTTAATGCAACAATGACATGTCCAGGGAGAGGCTTTGTCATCTCCAACTACAGATATTGAGAACCACTTTGTTCCTGTTGCTTGCAACACAGGCTTAGGATCACCTACATTTCCTGTCTGTCTCCTGTTGGTGTTCCATATCCACTCACACTGGTCTCCCACATGGCTAGCACTTAGTCTTAAAAACACTCCCACACATGAAGTAGAGAATGAGATTATACAGACAGATCGCTAAGAGAAGTAATAAGAAGACAGGAAAGAATGCAGTGATTATGTAGAAGACCAAAAGACAAGCTGACTGGCTACAGTGTGACTGGCATGTTTTATACCCCTTTTTGACTTTTCCCCATTTTTTTTTCCCCCAGTCTCATTAACTTATTTAAGTTTTGCCCAGACCCACAGCTGCCCCCATCAAGTATCCTCATGTTTCTTTTTTTCTTCCTTCATTCTTATCAATTGCAAAATCACCTTAGTCCTCTCCATAGCTGTGTCTGCAGTTTCTTTACAGCTCATCAATTACTGGGTGGAGACTTTTGGCCTTTCACATTGTCTACATTATCCCTTGTCTTTGAGCTTCCTATCTCTCCGTGTTTTTGCTTATCCCTTCACTTATTATCCCCTTTGCATTGAAAGGTACTTGATTGGATAATCTCCCCGAAGCAGACAGTCTCATTTTCCACATATCCTTATGAATAATGGCCTATGACATTGCCAGCTCTCTCAGCACCTGTGTGTGACCAAAAGCAGTCTTCTGACTTGTGCACATCCAGTCTGTAGAAACGTACATTAGCCTGATCCTTCTCCGCTGAGAAGCAATGCTTTTATTACTTTAGAATTTTCTACAGCAAAGATGAATTTCATCAGTGAAGACCAAGGCAAAGAAGGCATTGACTGCTTTGGCACTTCCTATTGTCTTTGTCACCAGATTCCTCATCCCATTCAGCAGCAAGCTCATATTTTCCTTAGTCTTCATTTTTCTACTGATTTACTTGCAAAAGCTGTTGTTGCCTTTCATGCTCCTTGCCAGCTTCGACTTCACATGGGTTTTGGCTTTTCTAACATCCTTGTGCATGCAAACTCTATATCTATCCCAGGTCACTTTGCTCTTCTATTTTTTTCATATTTCCTTTTTCCTAGTTTTATATGCTCAATGTTGCCATGCTGAGCATCCCCAATTACAAGGAAGGAATCTGTGGGTAGAAGTCAGCTCAAGTCCTTTGTTTTTTCCAAGTTGGTTTTGATTTTGCTGTTTTGATAATCTGTGCTGGGCTGAGCTGTATATGCATTTTTCCAATGATGGTACAACCAGCTCAGGAAGACAGTCAAACATTTTTGGTTAACTCAGGGAAGGCCATTAAAAAAAAAACAGTAAATCCACACTTCTGATATAGCAGGTTATCTGAAATAAAGGCCACCTTCAAGTCCCTTTTGTGTTGGGATGAATTCAATTTTCTTTACAATGTTCACTCACTCCCTGCTTCTCCCCTGAGCTTCATGAGTACACGTCTTTTGTCCTCTGCCTTCTTGTTTGTTCATGTTCACTTGACGAAACTTCTCCATCATTAGAACGTCTTCTGAAAGAAGGAAGGTTTTTCTTCTTCATGTGTTTTCACAGCCTTTCATAAAGAAGGTGAAATTTTTTTGAGAGTTTGAGAAATACTGCCTTGGAGAGGGGAGGACACATGACACACAGTAAGCTGTTCCAAGTAGCCTGCTGAGTCCAAGATGTTTTTCTCATGAAGAGAGTAAACGATTTTTTTTTAACAACTTCTCACTTTTTTTTTTTTTCTTTTTTTTTTTTTTTGGTGTGTGTGTGTGTGTAATAAATTATACTTCAGCTATGCCTGCCTGTGCTGTGAAAGCAGTTCTGTCAGGTGGTGAAGGATGATGCATGGAAGACGCCTTGTAGTACTACTTTTGTGCCATGAAGTCTGCCTATTAGAGGATAAATACTACATATAAAAGTTAAGAGAATAACTATGTTATACTTCTTTTCAGTGAAAATACTCTGATTAAAAATTTCTTATTTCTTTTCCCAGCATGTCAAGAGTAATTATAATGAACCCAGCATTACTGATGAACAATACAGGGAAAAAACAAGGTCAAGAACATGGAACTTGAAAATGAACTTACTTTGTTAAATGAAAGAATATGTCTGTGCAGGCTATAATTTTTTTGGCTATTTTTTCCTAAATATTTTGAATTAATAAAGTTATGAACTTGTTACATCTTTTCTGTTTGGGTTTTTACCCCAAACATGACCAAGGAATACCAAATTCATTAATACTTTGACCAAATGAAATTCCACAATATCTATTTGACCATTTGCAGATTGTTTTTGTGTGAACATGAATTTAATTGTCTCTACCAATTAGAAAAGTGAATGAAAAATTTAAAAAAATATATAAAAAAATTATACTAGACAAAAAAATGCAAACAACAGAACACCAAAATCAAATCCAGACCAAACTAAACCAAACCAAACAAAAAACAAAAACCCCCTAAATATTCAATTTCAATGCTAGTTATTGTAAGACAATATTTGGAGCTTTTTTGCTATGGTCATTAGTTACATATTGAAATGCATTTCTGTATTGAAACAGAAAATAGAATTTATATATTTTTCTTCATTTTACTTTCATTTATATTTTTTAATGATAGGTCCTACACAGTGTTTTACATTTTTACAGAAAAGACTTTGCATTTTTACAAAACTTGCTATGTATTCAGGGATAAGAGACAAACCCATGCTACTGAGATTTAATCGTTCTCTGATTTAATCTTGTGCTAGTCTAATTTCAAGTAGCAGCGCTTCTATATAGCCTGAAGTCTTACAAGGATTGATAAAAATATCTTGCTGACAAAGGATTACAATAGAAATACTTTATATGATGGAGACCTGAACTAAAGGTTCTGTATGTGTTAGGGATGATAATAGGGCTGCCTCAATACAGATGTAGAAGGAAGGAGAAAAAAAACCAAAAACCTCAAAGCAACAAACAATCTTTCCTTAAAATGCTAGCAGTGGATCATTACAAACACTGAGAAGTGCATGAATATACATGCACTTCTGCCTTTGATATTAAATAACAAAATACTACCGTTACAATTCTCAATGGAACTTATTATGCACAAAGGAAAACAATTAATAGCTGTGGATCAAAACAGATCCAAAAAATTTGCTAGGTTGCTCTTTGATAACTTTGCAAATAGTGCTGTTTATGTGAAAGAAGTATAACACATGTGATGACAATTATATGTGGTATTTATTTTGCCTTACCATATATTAAATTAATATAGATGAGAATAATTAAGGTAGATGGAAAAGCAGCAAAAGGAAAATCACACATAGAACTCACTTAGAAGTTTAATTTAGCATCCAAAAGAAAGGGTTATCTCACAATTTCCAGGATACTGAGGACAATACACTCCACCCTCCTTGATGAATCTCAGCCGGAGCACCTCCCCTGCTCAAGGCCAGGACCCTATTTTGTCTCTGTAGAACCACAGTCTGGTTGATGATGTGATGGCACTTGTGCCTGTCCCTGGTGAGGAGTTCATTTCCAGCTGAGCCTGCAAAGGACAGCTCCCCCCTCGATAAAAGAACCAACAGACTCTGTAACCAGCTAAAGCTCTGCTCAGCTTGTTGAGCAGTGGGGGAAAAGGCCCTTACCTACCCATGAATGCATGAATGATCTTGGAGGTTGTTCTGAACAACCTAGTAGATAGTCCTTGTAGAGTTTTTAATATCTGACTCAAGAAGTTAATGGAAATCCAATGGATTTAAGCAATTTTGAAAATGTTATCCATTAATACTAAAATGTTTCAGTTGTATTTACATTCAAAGTAGGGAGAACAACTGGGGTCTTACAAGTTTACAACAATGTTGCAAAGATGTAGCTCTTGATATATGGCAGTATGTTTGGGGATTTTTTCCCACTCATATAGCATATTTATTAATCTGGCAATACCCTATACTCAAAGTAAGAATTTTACATTCTGAGATAATTTGCTTCCCAATCTTCCCTGTTTATCCTCGGTTTTAGAGCCAAAGATGGAGAACTTTTCCTGCTCCTAGTACCAGGCTAACAAGTAATCAGACCAGAAATCTCGAATTAACTAAACAAGTTATTTTAGACAGAACTCACAGTGTCTGCCTAGCCCCAAGTGAAGCACCCAGGCTAGTTGCTCACAGAATTCCAATCCACTGGAGTACAGCTGGCTATGGCACTTTCACTTTAAGGGCAGGGTACCATTTCACATGAACATGTTTTGCCGTTATTTGTCATGACTAAAAAGTATTTCCTGATATTTCTGGAATTAAATATATTATTTTTTTGGTCCTAGCAAATATATGAAAAGAAACATTACTGTGTTGTGAGTTTCAACTTGTTTTATCTAAAGAAGGAAAGAAGTGGAGGATAGGAAAGCAAACTGTCTCAGAGCATAAAGTTCTGACTTAGTACAGTCTACCATGGGATTAATGAACATGCAGTGAGCATAGTAGAAGTCTGTATTTTCTGCAATCATCTATTTCCACCAAGTCCTAATACAGCAGAGCAAATCAACAGTTTTTAAGCAACCACAGTACACTGTAATTGAGTTGTTTCAGAATCTGAAGTTCAGCCATTTAGCTTCAAAAGGGGAAAACAAACAAAGAAAAAATATGACACCAAAACCAAAAAAAAACCCCACTACTAAATATTGGAAAACTGATCACGAAGACAGAATGGTTCTGTTAAAATCAGAACTCATAGGACAGAGGATAAATATAGTCATATTAATAGTGAGCTGTTCTGCAGATAAGTAATCTATCAAGTATCACTAACACTGCTGTAGAATAGCCTCAGCTGTGAAGAACATTAAGCAGATCAGGTGATTGCAAATTCTTTTCTTCTGTGAATGCTTAGATCTTAAAGCCATTTCTGTTTTGCCATGATAAATAAGACAGTCAAAGCTGCGCTTGAATTTGAAGTGGTGGAATCCTTCAAAGTTTACTTAAAGAATAAGACAATCTTTCTTAAGGAGAATAATTCAGCCTAATAACCATCTTGTAATAGCTACTGATGCCACCAAGAAAAGAACAAAATAGTGTTAGGTATTTAAATAATTTTACTGGATCAGGAATTTGTCCATTTAAGCTAATGTATTATCTTTCTAGAGATATTTCATAATAGGTACTATATAGGAAGTGAGAAAAAAAACCTGCAGTAGGTAGGTACAGTATGAGGCTTGGATACATTTTTGTTTGAAAGTCTTTCTTTATGAAATTAAAACAGCTTTTGTTTATGAAAATCCTATCTTAATATCCTTTTTGGATTAGCTCAATTCTGTCTTATATAAATCTGAGCTGAGAGTTAGCTAATATTTGAAAAAAATTATACAAAACTTAGTATTGTTTAGAAGACTGTCATAACCAAGAAGTACACCATTTATTTATTTATTTATCCCCCTGCCTTTAAGAATGAGTCTCTGCCTGCTAGTAACCACAGATCCTTGAGTATTGCTGAAATTATAAGGAAAATGTAGAGCAAATCTTATTTTCTTACCCATTCTGAAAAATGAAATTGTGTAAATGTTGCCTTTCAACCCTGTCTACATGCTAATTCTAGCAACACTGTGAACTAAAGAGTACTTTCAATTTTTAATAAAAACCAACAGTGTCTGGGATGGTTAGGTTAGATAAGTTAGATAAGCTTATAATACTTTGAGACATCTCATACTTGCTTCCTGTTAACTTTAAAATCTCTCAAGTTGAATTTTTAATAAGCATTGCTATAGCATGGTGTCACTCTACATTTATTACCCATCTGATCTCAACCAGATAATTTTCTTCTGTGACACTGTTAGTATTTTTTAATTTTCTTAATTTTTTTCAAATTTTGTCTTTATATTACTATTGTTGTTTGGGTTTTTTTTTTTTTTTTAATTATTATTGACCAGACATTTTTACTCTTATTCAAATGCTTGCCTTCCTGAGCTCAGTAGAAAGAATGGTATGCATGACACATATGCAGAAATCATAAATTTACGTCAGACCACCAGTTAAATGCTGCAAAACCAGGGAAAATGTGACGGTTATTAGGTGGTCAAAGAGATAAATGTTAAATAACTGTTAAAGCTTTTCTTTTTTCCTCTTGAAGTTTGTGTGGGAGTTTAATCAAAAGTTGCCACTTAATGTGTGCCTTCTCAAATTTTCCCAGAAACTTAAAAAAAAAAAAAAAGAAATCAGTATTCCTGTAATTTTCATCAGATTTGTCTCTCACATTTCACCTGCTGAATTAAAGCAGAATAAATAACAGCTAATTTCAGGGTTGTTTTCTCTAACAACTAGTTTCCTTCTTTTTTTTACCTTCCTTAATTAGTTTTTCACAACATTTGTACTAAGAAAATAGAACATGCAATAAAAATAATGTACAAAGACACCTTCCCCATTTTTTTGATGACACTCATTTTAACTGCAGCAGCAACAAAGTTTCTAAAATTATCTAATACCTAAGCAATAAAGTAATAAAGATGCTGCTTTGCTATCATAAGAAAAATAAAAATGTACACCAATTACTACTAGTATCTCTGGAAGATTAATGAGCATAATTTTCATACTAAAAATACATGCACGATCAAATTATTTTCAGAATCTTTGACATAATTTTGTATAATGAGAACCAGCAGAAAAAAATAAAAGGCATTTTTAGATTTTGGTTTATTTATACACTTTCTCCATACTTTTTAGTGAAGAGAGAAACTGATTACAGACAAAGCTGACATTAGGCTGCTTTTTTTTTTTTTTCTTATTCTTTGAAGAGTTGATTCCAGTTGTGGTTGCCTCAGGTTAGAATGAACTTGACATTGTTTCTGTTAATGTTTTACTTTTATGCTTCTTTTACTCATGAGATATGTTAGAAATAGAATTTATTCACAAGGAAAAAAAAAAGTAATCTGATTACCTCACTCCTTGTTTTCATAAGCATCCTTAATAATCTTCCAGAGAATACTTTTTCCCAGTAGGACATGTTGCAGGATTGCTTTGATATGTTGTCAGTAACTTTATGTTTTGATTCTCTTACGTTATGAGAAGGAAGCTTGTGAGCATACACACAGTCTTCTTTCATACTGCCCCAAGGAACTGGAGGATTTTAGAGGAGCTCAATAACCAGGAAAAAGAAATAAAAGCAGGGCTGGGGAGAGAAGGGGTTGGGAGGGAAATTCAGCAGCAATGCTGTTTGTATAGAAAAGAAAGGGGGATATAGACAGTAAAATGATAATGGCAGAACAGTTCCAACGCTGGTGAAATTAAAATCCAAAGAAGCGCAGAGATTTCTAGCTTACTTTGAACATCATTAAGGGAGTATCATGTCAGTAAGGAAGAAGAAAATAGAAATAAAAAAATTTAAAATCTTTAGAATATGAATGGTCAAATGTTCACAGGAACATTTGAAGAAGGCGCCAGAGAGCATTGCAAAGTCTTGGCATAAATATAACCAAAGGAAAAAATGAGGAAGAAGGAAATGATATTTTCTTTACAACCAATATAACAGCTTGTCTGTTGGGAAGAGTTAGTGAGAAACACCGTGTTTCTTTTTCATTTTAAGTAAGTCTCTTAAAATAATTAGAATAGTTATGCAGAGTAATTGAATATTGAAAGGTTATTTAGAATGATAAAGCAATTTTGAAAGTGAGAGGGTCTAGTGAAAAACCTAGAGAAAGCGTTAAAATATCTGTTTTAAAATATCTGGGAACATGTCTGTAAAATGAGTCTAATTAATGAATATGGAAATCTGAGACAAGAATTAACATACTTTGCATAGGAGTCAACTCTCCCCTTCCTTCTGGAGTTGAGCAAGAACAGATGCTGGTTAGCATCTCCCCATAAATGTAAATGTGCTTGTGTATATATAATTAGGAATATATAGATACATGGGTTGGGGTTTTTTTCAGGTCTGATCATTAGAAAGGCTAATTCTTTTGAAAAGGTCAATTAAGTTCTATCAATGATTCCAACAGGGACAATATTTTGCTTCTAATAACCTACCACTGTGCAACCAAAGTCTTGGCTCAGAGAAAGCACATAAAATTGCATATCTGACCTCCAACCTTCTGTCTACAATAGTGGAATTCTTGTGTGTTATCAAGCAGGCATGCATATTTTGTAGAGTGCTTTCAAAACTCTCTCCCTGAAGAGAAATGATAAAATCTTCTTTCAGAGAAAGAGACAGGCATTTTTCATATATACAAAAGGGGAGAAAATTCAAAATATAAATATTAAACAAAGATGACTTGAGTGAATTTCCTGCTGATGGGTAAATACAATTATGCAACATTATGAACTGTAACTGATTCTGCAGGGGAGCATCTATAATCAAAAAGAAGAAATTATTTTATTATCATTCCTAAGAAAGAGGATATGATATGTATTCCATTAAGAAAAAGGATGAGAAAATTAATTCCCAAATGATTTGCATAAAATAGTGCAGAATACAAGTATCCTACAATATGTATTGTGTGCAAAGTGTTTGATAAGAGAAAGATAACATACATTAATAAAAAAAATTAATCTTCTTAGGAAGAAGATTTCTGAGAATCTTTTGATCATGATATAAATATAATAATAGACAATTAAAAAACATTATTATTATTATAATATATACCAATGAGAAATTATGTATATTTTTCCCCCACTTAGTGATGAATTAATAATTGAGGAGAAACAGTCTTTTAGGAAGTGCTGGTGGTTACATAGAAATAACATATGCATTCTTTTCCACATTAAAAAGAGAAAAAAAAATTAAAAGTGACGTTAACATGTTCCATATCCTGAAGGAAAAGGAGGTGAGCGAGTGTTGAATAGATAGCAAAAATACCACACTGGTAAAGCACAGTATGATAATGCTCAGAAAAGGTTTAGTTTAGTAACAGCAAGCAAAGTCCTTCCCATCTTGTAACGCATTAAGAGATCCCTGAGGATAGTTTAATGTTCAGCTACATCACACAGCAGACATGCATGAACTGGAAGGGTACAGAACCTGAGGCCCTTCTGCTTTTGGATCACAGTTTTCTGCCCACCCCAGCTTCCCCCAGAATAATAGCTGACTGGAATGATAAATGTCATCTTAAAAGTGGAATGATCATGTTTATAAACATACGTTTCCATGTCTACTGCATCACCACTGCACAGGAATTTGACCACGAAATATAAAATATAAGCTATGACATTTGAAATTGTTTGTATTTTGAACAACTTTGGTTGGTATTGTGATATCAATAATTATTCCTTGAAGAATCAATATCTTGAAAATTTGATTATTTGAAGACTATCATCTCCCATGTTTATTTTCCAAAACATTCCATGTTGTAAAGAATAGAACAATCAAAGTAGTGTTTTATTTCTACTAGAGATTTCATTTAAAATAAGGTGTGGTACCAATGCAAATTTAAAATACTCACTCTGTTTTACCCAATTCAAAATTTTTCTTATATTTTTAGAAAAAACGAATACAGTAATGTTAAGCCCCAGCTCACTTGGTGAGTTTAAGGGGAAGACAATTAGATTGACCCTGGCAGTGCATGAGAGAAACAGCAAAATTCTTGGGGCATTGAATATTAATCTTTGTAAACTTTAGAACATTAACAAAGAATAAGGTACTTGGCAAATCTTAAAGCAATAACCAGACACAGTAAAGCACTTACCAAACTTTATCTTAGTAAACCTAAACTTATCCAACTTTATGTTGTTCAGACACAGCAAGGCCCTTCCTAAGGCATTGACTGAATATTTTAGTCTGGTTTACAAGATATTTCAAGAGGAAGTTAGGAGAAGAAAGAGAGTGAGAGAAAGATATGTATGTATAGTCACTGACACAGATCCAGTATAGTCTCAGCTGCTTTTAATTCCAAGGCAGAGGAGTGCACTGTCCAACACTGGTATTGCTGTCTTTTTACCTGCTTTGGTGTCTTGTGGCCCTCCCTCAGGTGTGTGCCTGCAATTTAATATTCCCCCCAAACCCATGCAGTCAGCTGGCACTACAATGTGGCTTTCAGTGCACCACATGCTTGGCAGCTGTTTTGGGAGCAGACCAGAGGCTCCATGAGGCAGGGTGTGGAGCAGTGCACTGTCCCACCTAAACAGAAATCGCCCTGCAATACCCCTCTCCCCAAACTTTCCACCTGGTTGTTCTGAACCAGTCAGCCATTCTTACAGTCTCCTACAAGCAACTGTTTCATAATATTAAGCTTATTTTGACATACGTATTTGCAACAGAAGTGTTCATTAATAATAATTAAACTCTTAGAAATGTTGAAAAATAACAATTCAACAATCCACAAAAAATATTCCAATCTCTTTATCACTGGTAAAGCATACTCAAGCATCTCTTAAGCCTCTATCATCTAAGTACCTTCTATAGTGAAGCAGAATTTGCCAGATTCAGGTAATTGCAAATGAAATAAGATACAAGAGAGGTGGCAAAGTGCAGACTTCTTATAGTGCCTTCTCTACCTATTTGTTTGGTTTTTAACATTTGTTTCCTCTGACTGATTTTTAATTGAAGACAGATCTCTCCCTGACAACAAGGTATGAGGTAAGACCTTGACATCACATTCTGTCTTCAAAGGAGAGGTTCAACATCACATTCTTCATCAATATGATTTTTCCATCATTCAGCCAAAGCCAGCTTATTCAAGATACAATCCTAAATATAAATGTAAACAAAATCTTATTTGCCAGATTTTCTACAGAAGCAGAGAGATTAGTATTACATTAACTTCTAACTCAAATATACAAACCCAAAGATACATTTAATCTCAAAAAGATACACTTGCATAATCCCTAAGAATAAAAGAAACATCAGGTGGATTTTACTTTTTCAGGTGGAATGAAAAGTAACTGTATGGAGAGGGGGTTTTGTATTTTTTTTTTAAATTTTCTGTTGCATACCTCTTCTACAGACTGAAGTACCCTCCCTATGGCAGGTAATTAACCAGACTTCATTCAGATCATAACATATGGCTGACATAACAACTGACATCTGAACAGATTCATTTCCTAAATCGTTTGAAGCATAAATTACTTAGGCTAGTCCTCTGCCTTTGGGATTTGGTTTAGGTGACCTCTAGGTATTTCAATGATTGCATAGGATGTTTCACCATAACAAGCCTTTCAAGATGAAGGAGCAACTCTTCTGTTTGTCATTTTAATCCCACAGTGTGAATTAAAAGATTACTTCCATAAAAGTTATTTTATATCAAACTGTCCTAATAACATAGACCAATGAGTCATTTTGAGGACTAGTAAAATACTATGCAATCATTCATATGAATCTTTAAATTATATGTATTATAGATCTTTAACTCTTGTATCTTTCAGTGTTAAAACTCGAGTTACCTATCATGAATCTTGCAAAGAGAAAGCACAAGTTTAAATTTTTTCTTCTTTAGAAGTGTCTAATCAGAGGACACTTATTTGTGGAAAGACACGGGCAAAATTTATAGTTTGCTTAAGATCTAAAATATTTTACCTATGTTGCAAAATTGGTCATTCAATAATGACCAGGTGGCAGCTGTCCAGGTGACCAGTTTAAACTTTACTGTGTGAATATATAAGTCAAATAAGCAGGATCCATACTCCCATATGTCCTTTGATATGTACCCTGTTCTTAAATACGCTACATACAAACAGCTGCTGGGATTCAACACTAAGAAAGAAAATACATTAGAAGAAAGAGAAATAAATAGGAGAACTTATTTCCTGGAGAAAGGAGCTGCCATTCTTCGAACATTCTGTATTCTACATATATACAGGTAGTATTTGTCTTGAATTTTACTCAATGCCTGTGTTGCATAGAATGGAATCCATGTCATACAGTAGCAGCTGGAGGTCCACCTGAATGTAACTTACAACCAAGTCTTAAACCAGAGAAATCCTTGCTAACTTTTTCATCCTTTGTCATATAGAACACAGGAGATGAGATATTCCCCATTCTTGTGTCCTATAATCTAGAAGTTAAGATGCTGTATTGCTAGGTGGAAATATTTAGTATGATAAAAAAAACATAGTGATTCATTTTCTGTCTTTACTTTAGGAAGCTTAAAATGTAGAATACTATTTAAAAAGAAGAATAAGTTTTGTGTAAGTCTTAATATATTTCTATGAGGTAATATGATACTTGATGTATCTAGCTGATAAAAGAACACAAAAATATAGTCAAAATTTTGTTAAGAGGTGTTGTGTTGTGAAACATTTCTTACCTAAAGTAATGTGTGAACATGTTTGTGTAGTCAATTTGTTTAGAAATTCTAATGACACTGTTATTGGTAAATCAGTGGTTCAGCCAAATTAATAATCAAAAATTAGAGATTTTATTTCGCCATCAAGATCCAGTTTTGATAGCCACAATTAAAGAGACAGCATCAAGCCCAGGATCGGCTCTGGGTGAACTCTGGTTTGACCTCTATCGCGTCAGAACCCCCTCTGTTCATGAATGCTGCCTCCATCGGGTCGGTTTTTATACAGTCTTCCGCCTTTCTGCCTGGGGCAGAGGTTCTCCTGTTCCTTTGTTGCTTCACATATTCATGAGGTCTCCTTTTCTCCTTGCTGGACTGGACAAAGCCTTTTCTGGGAAGTGATGAGATCAGATGCTGAGTTACGGGAACCTGGTATTCAGATGTGAAGGTCTAAGCACCCCTGGTTATCTCCACTGTGGGCACTTTGTCCACCAATCACCACCCAGGTGTTCCCCAATCAGTCCCAGGAAGGGGTTCATCTCTGCTAGAGTCCTGTAGTTTGTAAATCAGGTTTCCCCTTCACCGCCATCCCTGGTTTCCTAACTCTGCGCAGCAATCCTTCCCCAGCGGCTGCTTGTGGGTTTAAAACTTTTAAAGATTTTTCATACATGCCAAACTTATTTATGAACATGAGTTACATCACAATCACCCCTATATTTCATAGGAGCATGAATTATTCCATAACGTTTATCACAACACTTTATATATTGCAAATTTGAATTACTTTTCTAGCATTATATTGAGGATTTCCTGCCTGTAAAATGTGTCCTTTCACTTTATCCATGCCTCTTTTGCACTTTTTCATATCCATTCTAGTAATTTTTAGTTTCTTGTAATTTATTATTCAGGTATGATCCAAAGACAAGTAACAGGTCTCCAAGAAAATCAGACATTCTATCAAATAAACTGAAATTTCACAGCCAAAAGGTCATTCTGCAGAAATTACTATATGCTTGTCACATTATGTTTAATACATTTGTTTTTTTAGCTAATGTCAAAGAATACCAGATTAGATATTTATATTTTCTTTATTTATCTAGAAAGAGGCAAAATGTTAGCAGGTACTTTTCTTTAACATTAACAATAGTTAGAGAGCTAGACAATTTTCACTGTCTTAAATAATAATATTTTTAAAATGTTTTGTTGCAGCCTTTGTTTGCAGAATTTGTCTCATTTGATTTATGTTATTACTAATGCATATGGTCTACAGAAGGAACATGCCGTAGAACTAAGTGATCATAAAAATCTTTAGCAAAATATTTACTTCAGCTCTCAGGAGACTTCACAAAGTACGTCATTACTGTTTCTGGGAAAAGTCTGGAGAATATTCAGTAAAGAGAAAGATCTTTAAGGTAGATACTGCCTTTCTCTCACTTTTATTTTTGTTTTTTTTTTCTCCCTCTCCCCTTCCCTCACACCCATTCCCTTTTCCCGGTCTTCCCATTCCCCCCACCCAGTTTAGCTGCTCATCTGTGAGAGCCTTTACTGCTGCTCTTTTATCATGCAAAATGGTCAGATGGATTAGACTTTTTCAAACCCAGATAAGAACAGGGAAGTTAGGAAGGAATTGTAGTGAAGGGATATTTCCTTCTCTAGATGAGTAGACCCAAAATTACACAGTAACAAAACAACTGGTGAATTCATGATTTTCAGCTTTCCTGTCCAATCCATGTCTGTTGTTCTGGTACTGTTACTGGTAATTGTACATGACTATTTATCTTATATTCCATTATACAATTAAAATTAAATTGTTTTCTTCATTGTACATTTACTGTCCTAAAGTTATTGACATTCATGGAGTCAATATTTTTATTGTGTTGATACATGCCTCTTCATGAGCATTTAATATATATGATGAAATTATTATTTAGCTATTATTTAGTTCTTTATGAAATAGGAAATTATTTCTAGTGAATTAAAACATTGAGATAAGTAAAGCAATATCTCTACAGATAGACTGCTCAAGAATAGTAGAAACCATCTCTCTGATAGCCACAGTATCTATGCATTTGAAAAATATTTGTAGCTAGATATTCACCCTCTGACTTCCAAAAAAGAACAGACAAGATATTATTGAGCTTATTCACATAGCAACCTTGCCTAAAAAAGCAGGCATCTTGCTGATTAGTACTGCTTTCTTCACAGCATTTTGAATAGCAGAGGAAGACTGCTGGGTTCTCCTTCCCATTAAATGAAAGTCCAACATATTTTTATATCTATTACAGATTAGATTTTACACTGATCTAGCCAATTACTTTCTAAAAATGAACACTAAAAATCTTTTCTCTCTAGGCTTATGTTATATAAGTTAGTGCAAGAGAAATATAAATAGTCCTTTTTCTCCCCTGATATCTTTTGTTGTGCTTAGAAACTGAGCTGAAAAAATTTCAACTGTGGCTCCTAGACAATACTTTTAATCTCTTAATTTATTTGAAAGTTGATGTTATATATAGTTATGGGCATATAGGAAGTTATGGTTCATATATATAAAAAACAAAACATCAAGTGTTCTCATGTAATCATTAAAGCATCCTTCAGAATTACTGTAAGCTATGGAAGTAGTTTGAAATTTCTAGAGAATATGTCTGAAAAGTCATTAATACTGTATAACTTACCACTCTAAAATTAAGTTTTGAGGTAAAGGAATTTTACTATTTTCTAAAATTTATTTACTTAGATTAGATATGTGCCCGTTTTTTCTCATATTTTCTAACCTAATTTTTTTTTTTCTTTTTTGTACTTAAGGAGAGGAATACCAATGAAATTGATTCAAGAGTCCTCCACTGCACACACAGACACACATGCACTCTGTTAATTATGTACTTTTATAAGCTATAGAACACCACAAAAATAGTACACCAGAGGTGGGATTCACCTCACTGAACTCTACTATCCTACAGTATAGAATCCCCATCTGAGCTGGCAGTTTAGCCCTCCATTTAATCTGGCCTATTTTAGTTATCTATTTTAAGACAATATGAACTAAGCCAGTTACCTTGAAGAACGTATTTGAGGTACACAGGAATGCAGACATTCAGCTGAAGCAAAACAACCAAAAATTAGGTAGGGAAAAATTCAGAGAAAGTGAGTGAATGCATTGCTTTCAATGAGCTAGGATGTTTGCCACATAGGATGCCTTAGGAAATATCTTGCTTAGTTTTACATTAAAAAATGAATTAAATATTCTCTCTGTCCCCTTAAATTTGCATTGTAATACAATCTTATGCAGGTTCTGTAAATTTGGTTAGGATGGCTAGTTTTCAGTCTGTGTTTTGCACAGGTTTGTTTCTCAGATTTTTTCTTTTTAAATACACATAATAGAAACAAGTTGGAATCAGTGTTGTCCAGGGTAACTGGGGAATACAGGAGTTCTTATGGTATCCCAGAGAAGACTCTTCAAGGAACATTTTTGTCCTGAATTTTTCATCACAGGAAGATGTCAAATACCTCCACTTTCCATATGTGCACTCAACCCTGCTTCTAGCCCCAACCTTTTCGTCTTTGATTCATTGCAAAAATCAAAAAACATTTAGTGTCATCTTCACTGTGCTTGAAGATGTAACATAATCCTCAGTAGTCAGCCCTAGGTGGCACATGTTTGACACCTAATGCAACAGAAGAATATATATGCTCATTATATATTTTTTTATAAGAGAGCTATCCATGGTGATGGATTAGTTGAATAATAAATATGTATCATCACTTTTGTCTGTCTCCTTTCCTTTTGTTAACTGTAGATGTATTTTCTAGCATTTATGTAAAGTTTCTACCCAAGAGAACATGAATTTAGCAAAATATTGATGATGAAATATTGCTATTGATGTTCATGTCACACTTATCTTTGGAAAAAAGTCTCATTTGAGGGGTGGGAGGATTAGTTTAGCTGACTTTAGCTGCTGAAGGTGGATGACTTTTATACAAGTCATTTAGAGTGGGTTGAATTACTTTCCAAAGGTACTTATCTTTCTCTACCAGCTATATAGACATCTAAAGTGACTTGCATAATCCAGACTCCGACATTTTAGGTCAATTAAATTTGCTTTAAATGAGTTTCAGTTAAACACTGCTCTTATGTGGGCAATAATTGTTCCTGCTTATGTTTAGTAAGTTTTAAGCATTATTTTAATGCAACTGCTGAATGAAATAAATAATGTAATATTTAATGTGTATATTTATTGTTGTTATGATAAAATATAATTAATTATATAAT
>WBNO01024423.1:0-10977 GCA_013400575.1 Peucedramus taeniatus
GCTATGGATAGGGACATCACATGATATTGAGAAAATCTGTGACATGCTGCAAACAGGTAGGGGCAGCCCAGCTTGTGCTGGAACAGCAACCAGGGGGATGCTTAGCTCCTAAGGCAGATTCCATACAGCAGATTGTATATTGTCAAAAATTCCTTTGGGCCTCAGGATTCCAGCACATCTCTGAGGACTTGGTTGCCTGGCCTCTGTCTGAGTGAGGGTTTTCAGCATTGTCGATTTTCAGCATCTGTTTTACACGTGTGCACTGGGACACATCTCGACATCTTTTGCCTTTGTGAGGCTGTCATGTGTCCGCTGGTACAAGTGTTATGAACAAGTTCATGAATTTAGAGCTGTTAATGTTATTACAAAGTTATTTTTAGAAGTAAGCTCTGTTAATGTTATTACAAAATTATTGTTAGATGTTAAACCTTCAAGTTGCCCCATTTGTTGATACCCTCGTTGTCTGCGGGAAGTGCGGCCTCCACTGCTTCTCAAGATGGCGTCAAAAAGTACTCCTGGGAAATATGCAGATCAAGGGACGTTTAAAATCGAACGAGAAGCCCTAGAAAAAACAGGCTAACAGAAAATCAGAAGAGCAGAACACCAGGCCCTACTGGCAGGAGAGATCCTTCTACTCCACCGATGAACTTTTAAAAATCACCATGACCTGACAAGAACTGAGCAAAGTGGGACCCTAGACAATGAGCCAACATAGCTTCTTCCTAGGCATGCCGGTGAGAACGGAAGCCCCAGTTCTGCTATAGAGCAAAACTGTTATTCTCCTCCTTGGCATTGTCAAAGGGAGCAGCGGTGGTGTACGCGCAACCCCTCGGGCCCCCACCCAGAGCTGATCACCAAAATAAAGGCGCTTAAAAAGGAGCAGGTTCTCCTTGCCTGTTCATTTCACAAGGAGTTGAGGAGGAGCAGGCGGAAAGCACAGCGATCTGAGAGCAGTTTTCAGGTTGTCTAGGAAAGAGGAGTGCCCCTTGAATGCGCAGCAAATACTAGTCTCAGGAGGAAGTTCCAGGGGAGTGTGCTGTCCTGGCACAGTTTCTCCATGCATGATATAGGGGAAAAGCTTTTTGCTAGGATGCAGACAATGAGAGAAGCAGAATACGGGGCTCCGGAGCTCTCCGATGCTAAGTGCCGTGTTGCGCGTCTTTCTGCAGGAGCAGTGCTCTAGAGCACATAGCTGCCAGCACAGTGATGTGTGCAAGAAATTGCCGCTTATTCGCCACCAAGAGACAGAGATTGCGGCAGCTCGCAAGAAGGGAAGAAGGAAGCCGCAAAGCAGATGGTTTGTGTGCACGGCGCTCTGGCTGCTAGAGGATGGTGGCTGCCACTTGCCTGCCTGTTGAATTGATGGTAGCAATCCTATGGAAGGAGCTCATGAGGAACTTTCCTGTACTTCTGCCTTCTCCTCCTGCATCCCTTTGTGGAATATCAAGCGGCTCCCTTTAGGCTCCGAGCTGCAGAGAACTCTATGGCTGCTGCAGAAAAGAAGGGCAATGGTGAGTATTGCAAGAAGCAAAAGCATACGCAGCTGCCCGTGCTTGTGAATGAGCAGCTGCTGGATTTTTGCAATTCCCTTCCCTGCGCACAAAAGCCCAGTGCTCTGCAGCATCACTTTTCACTAAGGCAAATTTGGGCTAGGTGGGAGGAGGATTTTATGGGGTGAAACCAATTGGGAATAGGGCTGGGAACTTGCACACCAATAACTGAGGGGAAATATCATAACTGACATAGAACATTCTTGGTTATGGGTGTGATAGACAGTTTGCTGGGGGCTGGGTTTCAGTTCTGGGCATAAAAAAGCCGAGAAGTCTTTCAGGAGAGACCATTATGAGGGACTGAACAGGGGTGAATAAGGAACAAGCCATTTTAACATTTTAAACACATTTCTAAACAGTTAAACCTTCTAGGCCCACTGCCACAATCCAGGTAGGAATGCTTGGCTCCTCCCTCTGGGCAGAGCTTTTCATAATGGGATGATTTTTTATCAGTCATGCAGTGACTCAATAGCCTATTAATATAAGATATTTCCCGGAGGGAGGATTGGTTGTGGAAGAGATGAAGAAAACTGCCCAATTAACAGAAGATAATTGTTCCACCTCTAACAGATAGGAACAGAATACACACAACCTAAGACACACTATTAACCCATGACTTCATACATTCCAGCCACCATTGTCAGACATGTATGAATTTTTCAAAATTTTACTACACAACAGCAGTTCCACAATATTATATCATTTCCCTTTGTACCTTATAGAATGCCCTTTTTCATGCGTTGCACCTTTGAATTGCTTACCTGCTTCTGGAGAGGAAGAATACTCACAGAGTCTCCAATCAAAAGGTCTGTGAGTGCTGGAATCTAGAAAGCAGTGCCTCCCTGCCAGTAGCTAGCAAGTTGATCTGGGCAAAACTCCATGTAGGTTGCCAAAAACTGCTGTCCACAAAAATCAGATTTGTATGTGCAACAAGCTAATAATTACACCCTCAAGAACATGTTGATTATTTATTTCAGAATTGCATGAACCTAGATGCCCAGTGGTATACCAAAATGAAGCACATCAACTATCAAACTTTTTACTATTTATACTTTTTACTAAACAAATGAATTAATGTTTGTTGACTACAAGTTACATAGTTCTCTTATTTATTTGTACTCTATCTTCTATCAGTTAAGGACTGTCTTGTTTCTCATGCTAATTAGTTTGCATGCTAAGCCTTTCTTTTCTTTTGGGTTGGTGGGTTTTTTTGGGTCAGTGGTCTGTGAGTTGGTAGTCATGATCTCCCCCTGTAGGAATTACCTTTTACCCAGCTGGAGCTGATTTTGGCACAATTACTGAGTTGGCTTTATTAGCTTTTCCTTATCTTGGGATTTTTGCCAGATGTCCTTTTGTCCCATAAATTTTGCACTCTTGATGTCCACTATCAGTGGAACATCCTTTTTCCCAAGCTTTGTTAACCTCCCTCTAAATCTGAGACCATTGAAGCATGTCCAACCCTAAACCTCAATACCAATAAGCAATTTGTTTTCTCTAACACATTGACATCACCTAGAGCTTGCTTGTGAGCTGCTCTTTATTTCACAGATTAAATCTCCATTCCTGTTGATTTGGTTTGAAAGTATACAAAGATCAAACATTTAAAAACATAATTTCTTAAGGAAATTGTACATATTCCCCATTTTGCAACAGTACTGAATAGTGTGGGACCTGGGCATGAGGTAAATGGCACGGAACAAGGGGTGGAATGTGCTAGTTTTGGCTGGGGTAGAATTAACTTTCTTCCCAGTCACTGGTATGGAGTTGTATTTTGGGTTTGTGCTGAACATACAGTTGATAATATAGAGATGTTTTTGTTATTGCTGAGAGTGCTTGCACAGAGCCAAGGCCTTTTCTGCTTTCCATACTACTACACTGATGAGGAGGATTGGAGTATGTGGGAGGTTGGGGGCAGACACAGCTGGGACAGGTGACCCAAACTGACCAAAGGGATATCCCAGACCACAAAACACCATGCTCAGGATATAAAGTGGAGGGAAGAGGAGGAAGAGAGGATGTTTGGAGTGATGCCATTTGTCCTCCCAAGTCACCATTACATGTGATGGGCCCCTGCTCTCCTGGAGATGGATGAACACCTGCTTGCCCACAGGAAGCAGTGAATTAATTTCTTGTTTTGCTTTGTTTGCATGCACCACTTTTGCTTTCTTTATTGAACTGTCTTTATCTCAACCCAGGAGTTTTCTAACTTTTATACACTTCCAGTTCTCTCCCTGATCCTGCTGGAGGGGGAATGAGCAAGCAGTTGCAAGGGGCTTGGCTGCTGGCTGGGATTAAACCATGGCAGGTGCTTCAGCAGCCCTGGGGACTACCAGCTCAGAGCAGCCAGCAAACCCTGCCGGTCACCTTCCAGGATTCCCAGATCAAGGCCATCTGCCATGGGCAGCCTCTCCCCTGAACCACTAATACAGGGGCTAGTGATTTCCTTTCTGGGAAAAGGTATTGTCATCCTCTTTCAGGAGTCTACTCTCTGAAATGTTGATATACCTCCAGAACGGAATACATCTATGGATTGCTGTGGAGGATCAGGAATAAGCATGTTTTGTCTCAAACATTCTGACTTTTATGACAGGAAAGATGTGATAGAGTGTCCTGCAGAAGTGGGGCAGTGGGTTCAGAGCCAAATTCCTGCTCTGCCTTGAGACTCATGCTTATTCTCCCCTGCCCCAATTCACTTCTGGAAGAGGGCTCAAAGGGCTGGCTGTCCATGTCCAAACAAAATGGCATGAAAAATCTAGTTTGGATAAGAGGCTGCACCCAGTTAACTAACTATAAAAGGAAGTACTTTCTTTTTTCTATCTTTTTCTTTTGCTTTCTTTCTTTTGCAACTCCAGCTCCAGACCATCCATGTGGCAGGACCAACATGGGATCTAAAGACTGGTGGTATTCTTTCTTCTGTCTCTCTTTCACCTTTATTTTTCTCCTCCCTTGCTTTCCCTGGGCAAAACACAGCTATCATATTCTATCCCGTACTGTATACTGAGGTTTGTTGTGGGAGTGCAGGAGCTTATGGAAGTGTTGTGACTTGTTAGGAGCACCTTTGATGAGTTTGTTGTGGGAGTTGAGAACTCATTGAAGTGTACAGTACAAAATTAAGGGCTTGCTAGCCATCACATTTGTAGAAAACTATTATAGAATTTAAGGGCTTTTTAGTCAACATTTGTTGTGTCTAAATAGTGGGCTGGTTGCTGGAGTTATGGTAACTGTACAAAAAAGCTTAAGAGTTGCCTAACATGTGTCCGGTGTCCTTGTTTAACCTGATGAGAATTTACAACAAACATCACACCCTATATCAATAGGGTGTGACAGTTGCTTCCATAGAAAAAGGTGTCAGGCAGAAAGATGTTGCTGGCCTTTACCACTCTTGGACAGCCTCTCATCCTGCACCTGGGCAGTCCCCACCTAACCTGGGGCTAGGTGATTTCTTTGCCAAAATAAGTGTACCGCCATAGTTTGCAGGAGGTTGTATCTAAAATTTGGATATCCAAAATGCAGTATGTCCAGGGATTGCTGCCACACAAAAGGTGCCAGGACAGAAAGGGGTTGCTGGCCTTTCCCTCTGCTGGGCAGCCTATCACCTGCAGTAGCAGATCTGCTTGGTGCTTGCCTTGCCACATAACATTGTCTGAGGAAGGAAAGACATAGCTTACTGCTGCAGATGAGAGATCCCACCTTGGTAAAAACTCATTTTGGGTAGCTGAGCTGAAGGTTCTCTCACAGCCCAGATACTATTTTGTAGAAAGCGAAGCTTTTCTTCTAGCCTTGAAAGTTGCCTACTTATGGGTCAAATGTACTTCAGGTTACAAACTCAGGATAAACTGAGGGCTCAAAGCCTCGGGTTCTTCATGTCCAGTGTCCCATTGGGAGTGTCCAAATACCCGTTTCTAGGCTGTAAAGTTTTTCAGGCCCAACAGCCTCATTTGAAGGGTCCAAAGCTGACTTTTAGTACCCAGAGTCTCTCTAGGACCCACGGTTTCAATTTTAGGGTCCAAAACTGCTAGGCTTGTGTCCAAACCCTCATTTATATGCTCCAAGTGCTGCTCTTAAGGTGTCAAGACCAATGCAAAGGTCTAAGAGCATAATTTTGAAGGCCCCAAGTCTGATTTGGAAGGCCCAAAGCCTCATTTGTAGAGACCAAAATCTCATTTTCAGGCCCAAACCATCTTTGTAACTTTCAAAGCCTTCCTGTCAGGGGCCAAAGCCTCCTTTTTAGGATTCAGTCTTCAATCTGGCAGGCTCAAAGCCCTCTTTTCAGCCTCCAAGGAGGCATTTATAGGGTGCAAATCCTTGGTTTGTGGTATTGAAACATCTCTAAGGGCACTAAACATAACTTCAGAGTTCAGACCCTCCTTTTCATTTCCAAAGACCCATTTTTAGGGCCCAAAGTTTCATTCTGAAGACCCACATCCTCATTTGTAAGAGTTCAAAGCCCTCTTTTACAGATCAATAATTCCACTGGAGTGTCCAAAGCCCTATAATCGGCACAAAGGTTCATTTCTTGAGGCCAGAGATTACCTCCTTTGCAGGGTCCAAAGGATCATTTGTAGCATCTCACATATTCTTTTCTTGTAAAGCCACTGTTTTGGGGACAAAATCCTCATTCCTAGCCTCCTACTCTCTCTTTTATTACTCACAGACTTTTTTAAGGGTTTCATTTGGAGGATTCATTTGGAGGATTCAAAACTCATTAGACACAGAGAAATCATCTGCTCCCATTCCAAAGTTACACTGAGAAGGTGAAAAGCCTGTTTTTTTCTTCCCAAAGTCCTACTTTTGGCTCTCAAAGCAGCTATTTTCAGGCTACAGAGCCTCAGTCTTAGTGTCCAATGCCTCCATTTCAATTTTCAACTGTTTTTTTTCCAAAGCACTGTTTTTCCTCTCCAAAGCCTCCTTTTGCACTCTAAATGGGCATTTTTATGATCCGACTAGTCATTTTTGGGGTCCAAGACACATCTTGATTGTCCAAACCTTCAACTGCAAGATTCAAAGCCCTCTCTTATGGCCCCAACCCTCATTTATAGAACCCAAATCATTGCTTCTAGGCTTGAAAGAACATGGACCTGCTAGTTTAATTTCAGAGAAGGTAGCAAAGATGCCCAGTGGGCTGGAGTACCTCTCCCAAAAAGACTGACTTAGAGAGTTTGGGTGTTTCAGCCTGGAGAAGAGAAGGCTCCAGGGTCTTCTAGCACCTTCTATCCCCAAAAGGATCTCCAAGAGAGATGGAGAGTGACATTGCACAAAGAGGTATGGAGTGACAGGGCAAGAGGTAATGGTTTCAAACAGACAAAAATTAGGTTTAGATTATATTTTGGGAAGAAAATCTTCCCTGAGAGGGTGGTGAGGCCCTGGCACAGGTTGCTGAAAGCAGGTGTGACTGCCCCATCCCTAGAAGTTTTCAAGGCCTGATTGGATAGGGCTTGAAGCTACCTGGTCTAGCAGAACATGTCCCTGCCCGTGATGAAGGAGTTTGAACTAGATGATGTTTACGGTTCTTTCCAACCCAAAACATTCTAGGATTCTAGGAACCTACTGTTCTGCAATTCTGTGATTTGATGATTCTATGAAAGTTTCCTTTTCAGGGACCAAACACTTATTTTTAGGTCCCATACATGCATTTTTAGGGTCCAGTGACTCATGGCTGCTCTTCTGAGGGTGCAGCACCTGCCAGGAGGCTGCCCTGGCCTAGGGCCTCCATAGGCTCTAGCTTCCTGGTGGAGCTGTTGATGGTCACCTTAGAGGGACAACACTGCTGGCTGGATTCTCTTTTAAGCATCTGTGACACCTTGAGCCTGGGAGGAAGGTCATCTGGAGAGTGAATCAGGGCTTTCCCACCCCCCTTCTCAAGCAAGGGCACCTACAGCCACTTGTCCATGATCATGCACAGAGGGCTATGGAATATGTCCAAGGATGGAGCCTACATGGGCTCACTCAGTAGTCTCTACTGGTGCTCAGCACCCTTTACACTTCCCTTTCTGAACTGCAAGGGGCCCCTGCCAGCCTATCTCTCCAGCCTGCCCAGGTCACTCAGGGACAGCAGCACAACCCCTGGCCTAAGCGTCACTCTTCCAGTTTGCTGTCATGTGTCAATTTGCTGAGTATGTCCTCTGCCCCAGAATACATACCATTAGTTGAGAAAGATGTTAACCAGGATCAATCTCAGTGCTGATTCCTGGGAGACAATATTTGTTCCTGGCACCACAATAGACTTGGTGGCACTGAGCGACACCTTCAGGGTTGAGCCATCTAGCCTTTTTCAGTCCCTATCACTGTTGGCTTGTACAGTTCATGTCCTTTTTGAGTGACTTAAACTCCATTTTAAAAAAGAAGAGATTGCCAGTTGGGCACATGCAAGCATTCAGCTTTCAAAATCCTATTATACAAACATCCTACAGGGGGTATTTCCACTAATTGCCCCAAAACCTACAGAGAAGGAAACACCTTGTAAATTATACACACAAGGCTAACAAGGGGTTTTAATTCTGGCTTTGTCTTTTCTGCCTGTTTGTTCCAAATGAGTGTTTCTTCCTCCTCTTTGCTGACTGATGGTAGTCTGTGATCTCCACAAACCGTCTGCGGAGATTATAGCCCCACCGTGGTGATCTGCCCTGCTCTCTCTGCCTTGGCAGGGATTGATCCCAAGCAGCACTGGGTACAGTAGCCCTCTTGGAGCTAGCATTGGAGGATACTTCCGGTGTATCATTATTTGGGTCTTGGTCACAATGTGGAGGGCTTCTTCTCCACCAGCTCCTCCTCCTCCTCCTCCTCCCTGACTGGTGGTAGTCCGTGATCTCCACAAACTGTCTGTAAAGATCATAGCCCTGCCATGAGGACTGGCTTTGCTCTCTCTGTCTTGGCAGGTGCTGTACCCAAGCAGCACTGGGTGCAGGAGCCCATTGACAGCTTCTGTTGAAGGGCCCTGAAGCTGTTCCATCCTTTATAGCATGGTCACGACCTGGAGGAGTACTTCTCTTTCTCTTCCTCCCTGTTGAGTTGTTGGAGTCAGTGCTGTTCATGAACCAGCTGCAGTGATCATTGCCCCACTGCAGGGATCTACTCTGGATCCTCTCCCTGGCACTTGTCCTCTGGTAGTGCATTGACATAGTCCTATCAGGTTGACTGTATGTCCCTGCAGAACCCGCCTGCTCACTGCTGGCCCGCCACTGACTGAGGAAGGAATGGGCATAGGATGGCGTCAGAGAGGAAGCCACCATTCCTCCCATTTTCAAATCAGAACATCTGGAGGAAAAAAAATAGTGATCTTTGTTTAGGACATTCCTTGCAGGCTCCTCTGGGATTCAGTCATTTTCTAGGAGTGGTTTCTACAGCAGAGAGAAGATTTCACCAAGGTCACCAATGGAAAATTTGATGGGGGACTTCCCACCAGGTCTGCCCCTGTCAGAACAAGTCCTCATCTCTATTCTCCCTACAGCCTCCATTTCACAGAATCCTAGAAAGTTTTAGGTTGGACTGCCGAACCAAACTACCATTTAGTTCCACCTCCCCCTACCATGAGCAGGGACATCTACAGGTTGCTCCAACCAGCCTGACCTTGAACACTTCCAGGAATGGGGCAGCCACACCTTAGAGAAGCTCGTAGACAACTCACCATCCTTACAGGCAAGAATTTATTTGTAATAACTAATCTTAATCTCTCTTTCACTTTGAAATGTTTACCTCTTGTCCTATCACTGCATTCCCTGATAAAGAATCCCTCTCCATCTTTCCTGGAGTCCCCTTTAAGTCCTCTCAACATGACCTAGTTTCAGAGAGCACACAAGGAGCAGCTTACACAGGCAAGCACCCTAAAGCCCAGCAAGAGAAGGACTGATATGATGTAGTTCAGAATTGACAGCAACTGAAGTAAGCAAGGAAAAATTGTCTTCTATTGAAGAAGACATTAGGAAGAATGTTCTTCATTCTTCCTAATGAAGAACACCCACAAGGATGAGAAGACAAAGAACAAAGCCAGGAAAAGGAAACATATTCTGAACACATGACCCTGGTTATTACCTGGCATAGAACAGCAAATAGGCTTGCTGCCTGAGAACTGCGTGGATGCCACAATTATCCACAGACTCATCATCCATCTTGTACCATTGTCCATTGCTGGCCTGCAAAGAAAGTCATCCATTTCTGGAAAGGAACTGCAGATTTTCTCCACAACACCAAAGACAGAGAGCAGCTGAACAAAGAGTACACCAAAGCAAATCCAAATCAGTTCTGAAAGAGACCTTCTCTCCCAAAAGCCTTGGATATCTGTAAAAAAAGGATACTGAAAAGGAAGTTTGTCTTCCCGGCACACGTTACTTTATCAAGAGAGAAGTTGCTCTTTACCTTTGTATAGCAGAAGAAGTGTCCATCAAGACAGGTGTCACCACTGTGCACCACAAGAGCATATAAGGAGTAGAGGAGGGGCTCTCCAGCTGTGTCAGACATGTATGGCCGAAGATCCAAGTACTCAGGATACTCAACAATCTACAGAAAGACCAAGTGGGCTCAGAAATTATCCCAAACTACCACATGGAATAGCCCTTCAGCACATAAGGGTTTGGGCAGCAGGAAACTGTTCGCAGCCAAAGCAGCTCTGTTGGAGCAGAGTCCAGGTCTTCTCATAGGAACTTTCTTCTCCCCATAACAGAACACAAAAACCCCAACATGAGCAGCTTTTGAAAGAGTGTACTGGTTTGGGAAATCTCCTGCTTCAAAGAGAAAGTTGCACTGCAGTTGCATACACACCTTGCTGATCTTCTTGCCTGTGTGATCGGCAGCCCTTTCCAGGCACACCGTGAACACCTTGGGCACACGATGGACTGTAACCCTCTTAGAGGCGGTTGGCTTCTTCTCACACCTTGAAACAAAGCAGAGCCAAGTGCTGAAATGCACCTGATCTTCACCCAACAGGACCAGACAAGCTTTTGCGTCTCACATATCCTTACAGTATTTTAAGGCTATTCCAGGCCATAAGGTCACATAAAAAAACCCATGTCTCATTATCGTGCTTTAAACCTCCATGAGGAGATGATTCTGCTCAATTACATGCAGCTCCTTCACATAGAATCAAGTATTAGTAAGTTGTTAGAAATCATCGTACTTGCTACATTTGAGGCAGTAATTTCCATCCAGCTTCTTGGGTGTCACAAAGTCTTCCAGAGCTGTGGTGAGGGATGAGGGTGCCTGGAAAAGTGAGAAAGGAGCCACTGAGCTGTGGGAAATGCCCATGCCTGAACACTTCCAAGGAGTCAATAAAAAGATCCAGGCAGCTGATGCTGAGGAGACCCAACATGACCCTGCAAGGCTGTGGAAGGAAGGAAGGATGGAGGGAGGGAAGGGAGGGTAAGGGGAAGACAGGGATATAGGGAGTCAGGAAGGGAGTCCAGAGGGAGGGAGACAGGGAGTCAGGAAGGGAGAC
>WBNO01024423.1:11805-69627 GCA_013400575.1 Peucedramus taeniatus
AAGGAAGGAAGGAAGGAAGGAAGGAAGGAAGGAAGGAAGGAAGGAAGGAAGGAAGGAAGGAAGGCTGAACATTTCCTTTTTGTCCCAGGAGTTGCTGGGGCCATCAAGAGCTTCCTCTGTAGAATGGGGATATGAGTGCCATGGTCTCTGCAGAAGGAGGTGCATTCTCCTTCCCACCCACCACGAAGCTCCCTTGTGCTCATAGGATCCATTGTTAAGACAAATGCTTTGGATCTGGAAAACTACAGGGGCCTTGGTATGTCTTGAAGCACAACTGCAAGCCCTCTTACTTTGATATCCAAAAGGACATGCAGGAAGGCCTTGTAGGAATCAGAAACTGCTTGGCACCTCAAGCATGTGACTGGAAGGAAAATCAAAATGCTGAGTGAAGAAGTTAAATGATGGTGACAGCTTATGCTCATGGTATGAATTATGCCAGTTACAGGACCAGCCATTTATCACAGATAGACAGAAGGGTGAAAACAATGCCAAGGAGAACATTAGATGTAGAAACATTACCTCTGGATTTCAGAAAGCCCCCAAATATCTGATGGATGATAGTAGTTGTTTGCGAAGAGATGTCCACGCTGGAAATAAATGGCAAGGCAGAGTTATCCCGTCCTCCAAGTGCTTAGATTGGAAAGCCCTGGGCATAGGTTTTCCTTGATGGGAGCACATCCAAGGAGTCCAGTGAGCTTGAGAACATGGGAAAGATAATTTTCTTATGCTTACTCTCTGCTTCCACTCAGACAAGCTCTCTGCATGGCCTCAAGAGCACAGCGTAAGAACTCATAGGCATCTCCAGCCATGTCAGGCTCAAATTCTTCTCCTATGACTAAGAAAGAAGTTAGTAGTTCTCACCTACAAAAAAGGGAGAGAACCTATCAAAGTGTCTGAAATTACTTACATTTGAGGTCCCTGACAACAGCCCTAGGCCAGATGACATTGGCTGAAGAGCGCAGGACTTTCCTAACATGTGCTTCCATGATGCACATCATGCAGAAGCCTTGCTGATGACCTGAAGAGGGAGCCAGGGAGGGCAAGAGTGGGGGAGGAAAGCTCCTCAGTTTAGCACACTGGGAAACTTAATGAAGATCTTGAAGTTCTAAGAACAGTCCTCACTCCTCCCAGGTTGATCATGTCACAGAATCACAGAATCACTGGGTTGGAAGAGACCTTCAAGATCATGGAGTACAACCCATGCCCTAACACCACCTCAACTAAACCATGGCACTGAGTGCCATCCAGTCTTTTTTTAAACACATCCAGGGTTGGTGACTCCACCATCTCCCCAGGCAGACCATTCCAGAACTTTATCACCCTTTCTGTAAAAAGTTTTTTCCTAATATCCAATCTATATTTCCCTTGGCGCAGCTTGAAGCTGTGTCCTCTCATTCTGTCAGCTGTTGCCTGGCAAAGGAAACCAACTCCCACCTGACCACAACCACCTTTCAGGTAGCTGTTGAGAGTGATAAGGTCACCTCTGAGTCTCCTTTTCTCCAGGCTAAACAACCCCAGCTCCCTCAGTCGTTCCTCACAGGGCTTGTGTTCTGAGCCCCTCACCAGCCTCGTTGCCCTCCTCTGGACGTGCTCAAGCGTCCCAATGTCCTTCCTAAACTGAGGGGCCTGCTCCTGCTGGCCATGCTATTCCTGATCCAGGCCAGGATGCCATTGGCCTTCTTGGCCACCAGGGCACACTGCTGGCTCATGTCCAGCCAGCTGTTGACCAGTATCCCCAGGTCCCTTTCCACCTGGGCACTGTCCAGCCACACCGTCCCCAGCCCACAATGTTGCAGGGAGTTGTTCTGGCCAAAATGCAGGACTGCACTTAGACTTAGTAAACTTCATCTTATTGAACTCTGCCCATCCATCCAACCATTCCAACTGTTCCTAACAAGCCCGGGACATTTTAGTGTAGGGAAAACATACTTCAGAAATTGTCACAAGTTTTTGGTGGAATGAGCCAAGAGGGTTTAACTTGCATGGACAGAGATACCAGGCAAGAAAGAGGTGCCTTCCTGAAGATGGACACACATCTTGTGTCATCTGTGAACACACACAATGGAACAATGGCTTCTTCTTCTTTGAACACAAGCTCATGGGGCTGAGAAAGAAGGGCTTCTGTCCTCTTAAATGCAGTTCCAGGTTCTGTAATCCTTAGGATGTGCTCAAGAGATTTACAAGGAAATATTCCTGAAAGTACTCACACAATTGGCTATGGTCACCAGAGAGCAGGTAGTTGGCCAGAGGGGGTGTGTATGTCAGGCACTGCAGAATGACATTGATGTAGCAAGTACTGCCCAGGTTGCAGAGTCCTGCTCCAGGTCTCTGTCTTTGCTGCCAGTCCATGCAAATCTCCTCTGGGGGAAAGAGGATCCTTTGTGGCAGAGCCATCCCCTCAACAATGCCTGCAGAGAAATTTTATTTGATGAGATACGACAATATTGTTGCTTGAAAGCACATTCAAATGTTGAGTTCTCTACAGGAGCACCAAGGACAACACCTCTAACCACCATCACAGAAACACTAGGGAAAACCCAACAGCCCATTTACATCTACTGGTATGGAAACAATTTAGGAAAACACTCTGTTCCCCGGCTTAATCTGCCTAAAGTCCAACAAACTCCCACTATGATTTCTGGACCTCAGGCTACCTTCCTTCCCCTCTAGACCCTTGGATTATCAGTTCCTTTTTCATCATTGTAATGTGAAAAGAACAAGCAAGTACCTATGGGTGTCAGGTCTTTCTATGAGCAATGTCCTCTTTCAAAGTCTTGTGCACTAGTGACAGAGTGACCAAATGCATTTTCCTGTGTCTAACCAAAATCACCTGGGTCAGTCTGGCTGCTCTCAGGAAACACCCCAGATTTCACTCTAGTTTGTTAGCACACTGACACTCAAGAAGGAAACACTAGCCATTTTGTCTGTGGGCATTCACAAAGTTCAAGGCTGCTGGCAAAACTGTTACAGAAATTATTTCCTGTTGCAGCCGTTGCTCCTCTCAGGAACAGATGGAAACGTTGTGGCTAACAAAGGATCCAGATGCTCCTCCAGAAGGATCAGATCAGAACTAAATCCGTCTCCTGTTGAGAAAGAAAATAAATGTAGCTTGAAAATTAAAAAACCCGAAATGAGAGCCATGGAACAGCTTTAACTGTCAGGATCATTTTGTTGGTGCTTGTAGACGCTGCTGAAGGCAGAGAATGCTTGAAAATATGCAGACATGCAAGTAGCAAAGAAAGGAGCTGAAGGCCAGCTCAATCTTTGCTGGTCTGCTCCTCAGGATACCAAGCATTGGGCAGGTGAGGACGTCACAATGGCTGGACAGGTGCCACGTCTCTGCCCCTTTGTGACACAAGGCTGCATGGGGACATCTCCTGTTGAGACCATGGAACCCTGTGGCTACCACAACCCAGACTCCTCTCACAAATGGAAGTCACTAGACTTCCCCTGGCAAAGAGTTCACCCACCAGTCAAGCTCTTGTCTCTTCCTGGAGCTGCAACAGCCAGACGAATTAAAGGCTGCTGAGAGTTATGAGGCCAGTCACTGGTTTGGCTGGCACGCTCACAGTGCGGGAGTTTCTTTTCCATTCTTCCCAGGTACTGGAATGTGCCCATGTGACCTGAGTAGTAAATCACCTAGGCTCTTAGAGTTCATTTCCAATGAATTTTCTCTGCCCTTAAGGTCACCCTCAAGCTGACCCTGAACTAGAAATAAACACCTTCAGAAACTGCTTGGGTGGGCCTTGAATAGCTGCTAGACGCCCACCCACCTCCTCTCTCAGCCTGGCTCACTCATCCTTGCTGGCTTTTTAGCACCAGAATTCTTCAGAATCTACCTCTCAGAGGAGCACATTAAAATCCAAAGCCTCATTTGGATTCACTGGCTCACTGAAGGCTCACTGAAGACTCAAAGCCTTATGTTCTTCATGCCCGAAGTCTCATTGGGAAGCTAAACCAAATGATTTCTAGGGCGTAATACCCTGTTTTTAAGGCTATTCCTTTGGTATCCATATATTTTAGTCTTGTTTTTAGGAACTACAATTTCATTTTTAGGGTCCAAAAAATCCTGGTTTAAGTCCAAACTGACCTTGTTTAGGCACAAACCCCACAACTCATCTGAAGGGCTCAGAGCATCGTTTTGAAGGCTCCAAGTCCTATTTGGAAGGTCCAAAGCTTCATCTGCAAGGTCAAGAGCCTCATTTGTTTTGGTCCCAGAGAGGAGATCTGTGGAAGCTAAAAAGAGGATTTGGACCTCAGAAAGACCCTTTGGACTTTCTGAAGAAGGCTTTGGACTCTACAGATGAGCCTTTACCCTACAAGTGAAAATTTGGACCTTCCAAATCAGGTCCTACAGGCAATAAAAAATAATATAAAACAGGTTGGAAGCTCAAAAATTAGAGCTGTGAGTCTAAAATGGAGGCTTTAGGCATGAAAAAATGAATACCTAAAATGGTACAAAAGACCCTTTAGAACCTAGTGATCCTTCTCCACCGCCAAGAAGTGAAGCTTTAGGCTGTCATGGGGAGCTAAATGCCAGAAATAGCTTTCTGTCCTGTTACCTTTTGTGTGGAAGCAATCCCTGAGCATGTTCAATTTTGGATGTGGTCTCCTAAAAGTGGAGTGAGGCCTTTTGAGGTGGGTCTCTTCCTCTCTGAGGAGAGCAAGAGGAACTGCAGGCTATGCTCCAGGGCTATGAGATTCCCCACATCTCTGTGCAGATGAGGAGGATATGGGTGTTGTCCTACCTTGTACAGCAAGAGCTGTTGTTGGATGTAGCCAGACACTGTTTCCCAGACAGCCATTCAGTCTGGAAAGTAGAGGAAAGCCAGGCTGTGCTCTGCATCTGCTGGCTCTCAACTCTCCCAGAACCCCTGGGCTGTAGGGCACTGGCAAATGTGCCACTGCTGTCTGCAGCCTTGGACAGACACACCCACAGGACAGCTGTTGTGTCCCACAATGTTGCATGGGTCCTGGCGACAGTCCTGTGGTGTCTGCAGATGTCTGTACCTCAAGGGGTGATGCTGGGCATCATGAAGGTGGACTCCAGCCTCTCCCAGAAGCCCATCTTGGTCTGCCTCATGCTGGTGAGTTGATCTTCAGTGGAGAAAGCCCTGACCACCTCTAAAATCTGTAGCTCCCTGTGTTAAGTGTCACAGCTGGTACACAGAAATTTTTCAGCTTGCCCAAAAAGCTATTGAAGATGAGCCACCCACAGACAGACTGTTGGAGCTGACATGCTTCCCAGCGTGACCCAGGGAACACCCACATCATCACAGAGAAGGAAGGATGAGCACTCTCACCCCCTCCCTGCCCACCCCCCCAACAGTGTCTCAGGACCTAATTTACTCATATGTGCATGAGGAAATAAGTCTTCGAAATCTTAAAAGAAGGATTGGAGATGGCCAAATTGCAGACTGAATTCTAAAGAGGAGGTTTGGTCCCCAACATTGAGGCTTTGGAAAACTAAAAAGGAAGGTTTGGGGGCAAAAATGAGCCTTTGGACTCACAAATGAGGCTTTGGACCTTGGGCCTTATGAATAATGTTTTGGACCCTCTAAATATGTCTTTGAATTCGAAAAGCATAAACTTTGGCAATTATGAATTGCTTTTTAGAAATTTAACAAATTTTAACAATCTTGTAGACTAGAAGTGTGGGTTTAGACTTTAAATTGACTATTTGTTCTCCTAAACACAGGTTCTGGTGATTTAAAATGTATGCAGTTCTCCCTCTTTGTGTAGATTGTGCCATAAAAATAGTGTTTGTGCCAGAAAAACTCAGGGTTAAATCTGAAAAATAATCATTTGGACCTTGAAAATGTGGTGTGGGATCTAATTTTTTAATTTTTTTTTTGTTGTCCTTGGGATTCAGATTCAGATTCTGACCCTAATAATGAGGAGGCTGGAACTAAAATATCCCTGTGCTATAAACCCTGTTCTCAGCACAAATCCAAAACATAGGCCCTATAAAAGGTATTATGAATAAATTTAACTTATTAACAGGCCAAACTAGTATGTCTTAGGTTAGAAATAGGGATTTGTATTCGAATCCTATATGTTAGGGGTGGGGCAGATATCTTCTGTTAATTGTGCAGTTTTCTTTAACTCTTCCAGAACCAATCCTCCCTCCGGGGAGACATCTGCTGTTAATGGGCTATTGAGTGTCACTTCATGACTGATAAAAATTACATCATCCCATTGTGAGAAGCTCCATCCAGAGGGAGGAGCCAAGCATTCCTACCTGGATATAATCAGAGATTTAGAAGACCACAAGCAGCCTTTTCCCACTAGATTCCCAAAAGAGCAGCTTTCTTCTCTACTGCATTCCTAGAGGAAGACCAGGCCTATCTAAACCACCACTAGACCTTCAGAGGAAAACGACACCCTTCTACAGGATTACTCTTCAACAGAACCACATCTGTCACTCCAGGAGGACTGCAGCCACCATATATCAAGACTGTTACCACCACCCTGACCCACAGGGTGTCAGGTCATATTCTGATGGTCAGTGGGGTTTTTTTGCTTGTACTATTGCATTTGTATTTTATTTTATTTTCCTAGTAAAGAACTGTTATTCCTATTCCCACATCTTTGTCTTGAGAGCCTTTTAATTTCAAAGTCATAATAATTCAGAGGGAAGGGGTTTAGGTTTACGTTTTTCCATTTCAGAGGAAGTTCCTGCCTTCCTTAGCAAACACCTGTCTTTTCAAACCATAGACATAGTACTACTGTTCCCCATAATTCCTTAGGCTGTTTTAGGAAACTAAGAGGTCTCACTTAGGGAATGGATCTTGTTCATTTAGGTTACCAGTTGACAACCCTTTTTCTTTCCTCTATAGCTAGTATGCAAAAGCCCCAGGTATGGAGTTTAAGAACACATGCCATATACTCCACCCCACTGCCTCCCCAAAATGCAAGAAATGCTAGAACATTGACCATCCTACTCTTCTGAGATGGGAACAAAATATAGCCTTATTTTTAATAATAACTGCTTACTACACTGTGTACCTGTAGTTGCCATAAATGGAGTAAAAGTGAACACAAACAACAAGCAATGTCTTCATGTAGAGTGTCCTGGGTAACCCAAAATGTTTTTGTCATCTCTATCGATGCGTGCCAAAAAATCACTGCTGCCTCTTTAAAAATTTGCTGGCCGGAACAGGGGCTGGGGCTGGGCAGCGCCTGGATTATTTAAAGTCGGAGGGGGCAGAAGGAGCTCTGTCTCTGTCCTCGTGGTGCGCTGCTTGGGTTTTTCTTGCTGCTTGTCACTACTCGCATCAGTAGCAACTCAAGAAGTTCTGTTTCCCAATCAAAAAGTGTTTCAAAGTAAATTTTGCAACACCTGTCTGCAGTCGCAGCCACGCTGAGAGGAGTGGAGCGGCCCCGCTCTATCCGGTCCACCGCAGCCTCCAGCAGTGCCCAGCCTACGCGAACATAGAGCCGCCCCAGCCCAGCTGCCTTGCCTTGACTTGCTGTCTTCTGCCGAGAGGAAGAAATTCCTCCACAAGTTCTAGCCCTTGAGTATCAGCCGCCAGAGGGTGCCAGCCACCTTCGCCAACGGAGCTGCCACTGACAGAGAGATAAGAGGGATGGCTGCAGCCATTTTTCCTTTGTCTCCACACACGTCGTCAGCTGTGGCGGCCACCATCTGGGGCATGGGGCCACTCTGCCATGAGTTTATTTGTTCCTGGGAGTCCCTGAGACCTTAGCAACTTTGTAACTAGTGACTATTACTGTTAATTTTTGCCTGTTGCTGTTTCACCTGGTAGTAGACTGTTATTTTTTTCATTTTTTGTATCTACTTTTATTTATTTCTCCTTATTGGTGGAAAGGGATTGATGAAAACTGTAAGGGGAAGAAGCCATTTGAGAGCATCCACCTCTTAAATTGTCTTAAACCAAGACATAAAGGAAACAGGATCTCCAACTTGGCTCTCACAAAAATCATCCCTAAGACCAAACCCAATAGAATTGTGTGGAAAAATTCACAACGCCAGAGGTTTATGTGAAAAAGGAGACAAAGGATTACTGTAATTTTATTTTAATAAAGGGAGAGGCCATGGGGTATTTCCCTGGGGTCTCCCAAATTACTGGAGGATGAAGCCTCCTTTTAATCCTATTTTTCTGGCCATATCACCTTCTCTCTTTCCACATTGGCCATGGTACTTGAGGGGTATGGATTTCTTGAATTCCTTACTATGGGACCCCCTTAACATATCACACCCCCACACCCCTTTCTTTTGTTCATCATCTTTAAATTCAGGAACTTAACATAGCCTTGGTTGAGCAACAATTCCTCATAAAATGGTAACATTCCTTTCTTACCTATCAGTCTCTGGTTTTACCTACAAGCAGGCTTACACAGACTCTTAGTAAAGACACACTCATTACTTTCAGAATCATCTTAAAAGTCACAACTTTTAAAGTCTGAACCACCTAAAAATGTCAGTTTTGAGAGGAAAGATGTGTGCTAATGTCTTTACAAATAGATTGGTGGGTGAAGGTTATGGGTGTTAATGTCTTTGAAATGGGTCTTAATGTTTCTACTGACTTTGGGCAGCAGGTTTGTTACTGGGCCCTGACAGTTTGGCTCCTGAATAGACAAGGGTCTGAACTTCTGAACTTTGGTGTAAAATGACAGGTTCAAGAGGGGATATGTGGTAGGCGGTTCGGGAAGGCTGTACCTACCTAGCACCTCAGCCAATGGGGAAAGGAAGAGGGCAACATGGGGCCGGGAGTTTAGGAAAAAAGGGAGGCTGCATCCTCTGAAACCTTGAGAGAGAAAAGATCTGGGGTGGGTGGCCCAGTGGACTCTCTCCCTTTATTCAAAGAAAGTTGCAGGACACCTCTGTCTCCTTTTTGGAACTAAACATCTGGTATTTTGTGCATTCTCCTGACAATTGAAGGCTCGGTCCAGGATCCTTCCACTCTCTGGATCCTGCATGTGGCAAGAAGAGCTGGAGGCATGCCTCACCCAGTTTCAATGATCAGTTCCCTTCGGCACCGGCTGGCCAGCACCGGGCGATAGATTAGGTACCACGAGACAGACAAGAGGCAGGCATGGGGAGTCCATGAAGGGGTCTTTAGGGAGAGGCAAACCGGGAGGGTCCATGAAGAGTCCATAGGAAAGGACATGGATGCCCAGAGGGGGCAATAAAGGAGAGTCAAGAAGGGTCTTGGCAAATCTCACCAGTAAGTAGCACTTTGGGGTGTGATAAACACATATTATGGTTTTGGCTTTTGCAAGTATTAAGCTGTGCATTAAGCTGTGCATTATAATATAATGTTAACTTTTGCAGAAGTAGCTATAGTTGTGAGATCATAACTAATGTTTTTATTTTCGTAACTAACTGACAATAATTAAAATAACTTGATGCCTCGCCTTGGTCCCGGGATGGGGGAGTGAATCTAGATGCCAGCTAGCTCCAACCCCCACCTCCCCTCGGCAATCGTCAAGTTTAGATGCCCTCCGAACCTCTGCCCTCAGCAGGGAAAAGAGGTGGAGGTTCGTCCAGGCTTGACGGGGTTGAGACTAGCCGATATGGCCAGTCCCTGGACTCATGCTGAAGATAGGCATAAAGGAAAGGAGGGAGGGCTCTCTTCATGGTTTTCCAAGCTGCTTTATTTCCCACACTGGGAGTGGGGCTGTGCCGACCCATGGGCGTTGCCAGGCAACCCCATCACGAGGGGAAGCCCCCCCACACACACGATTTGTAACAGTTGCAACTGCTGGGGAAGCAGTGGGAAGTGGTGGGAGCAGTCCGGGCAGCGCAGGATGGTCCAGGGTGGTTGCAGGGAAGAGCTGCACTGCGGTCTGGTGTCAGGGCGGCGGCGGGAGGTCATCGCTGCTTGCTTGGCTCGCTCCCACCTCGCCGGGATCACGGAGGAGGGGGACGAGCGGACTATGGCTGTCTGAGATGGCGTCGAGGTGGAGCAGAGGTGCACACTGTCTAGAGAAGCGGTGGGAGCCTGGCAGGAGCAGTGGGTGCCGTGCAGGGCCCAGTGTGGTTTGTCTGGACTGCCGCAGAGCGGGGTGGATCAGCTCTGGCATCGGTGTGGTGACAGAGCGGGCAGACGCAGTGGGCTCGGGCTTGCGCCGGCTCTGGCAGCGCAGCACGGGGAGGGTCCAAGCTGCGCAGGGGGCTCAAGCTCTGGCAAGGGTGCAGACGCAATCAGCGCCATGCTGACTTGGCACAGGGCAGGCCCAGGCCAGGAGGTGGTGTAGCACAGCGTCAGCAGCGCAGTGCTCCTGCCTGGAGTAGGGGGGGTGAGTAAGCAGCCTGAAGAAACCACACGGGAAAGCTGGGGAAAAAGACAGGCGGGCTCCTTTTAAAACCCAGGCTTCCTGCCCCGCAGGCGGCTCCCCCCTGCCCGTGGGGTGGCTCGACAGTGAATTGGGGCTAGCTGGGAGGAGGATTTTGGGGGGTGAAACCAATAATGGAGGGGGAATATCATAACTGGCAGCAAATGTTCTCGATTATGGGTGTGACCTGGAACAGACAGACAGTTTGCTGGGGCTGGGTTTCAGTTATGGACATGGGAAACTTGAGAAAGCCCTTGGGAGAGACCATTATGAGGGACTGAACAACGGTGAACCAGGGAGTAAACCATTGCAACATTTTGAATACATTTCTAAACAGTCAAAACCTTCTAACCCCATTGCCAGACATATTTGTGAAGTAGCTGATGTTGATTTAGAGTACTCATGGTTAACTTGCACCGACTGAAATAGCTAAACTGTCTGCATGGTCAGATAACATTTGTGGAAGGGGCATGGTGAGGAACCCTGCTACTGACACTTCAACTATTAATAACTGTCACCTGCTGGAACCATGGAACAGGTGACATACAACCCTCAAAACCACATCCAAGATTACTGCACATGCTCTAAAAAGGCGGATCAGAGGAAGGATCATGCAAAAAAGTTCCTGGAACATGTAAATTAATTCAAAGAAATATTTGAATATGTATAATCATTTATGAATATACATTTGACTGATACAATAGAAAGGATGTATAAGAAGAGTTGCTACAGTTAGCCGGTGTGCCTCTGACTATGGCTACATACCCAGCACTGTTATGTTTGCTTTATTGATTTTGTCCCCTGTTGTCCTTTAAAGGAAAATAAAAAAAAAGGTCTTGACTATAGGGCTGACGAAATACCCAAAATACCTACAAAGGGTCCTTTAGGAGAATGTTGAGACAGTTCGCACATTTTCCCAGAAGTAGCTACAGGGACATGGGCGCCCAGAGTGGGTAATATGGTGTATGACCAGAGGGGGCAATATGGGAAACGTGGACAGCCAGAGGAGACAATAAGAGGCATTAAGAAAGGGTCTCGGCAACCCATGCCCAGAGGGGACAATACGATGTTAGTTTGGGAAAGGACTGGTTGAAGGGGAATGTGGAGAAATATGGTTAAGGCAAATAGCAGAGGGAGGCTATGTGATAAGGAAAGAACAGTGAGGACTGGGAAGTTCTCTGCTTATCTTCGAAATCTGTGGTCTAATACAGGGCCAGCTGCAAGACTTTTTCATTCCTGGCTTCCAGGAGAGGGAAAGCAGGGAGGTATTGTTCCTACCCCACCCCTTCCCGGGTCATTATGGAGCCAGAGTGGAGGATTTGGGTTTGTCTGCTTGCTATTCTGGACTTGAGGGGGTTTCTGTGCGAGGCCAGGTGCAACTGGCAGCACAGGCTGGGGGCCTGTGAGGGAGGCATGGGACCGAGCTGAGGCTGTGGGACAGCTGGGGCCCAGCTCCAGGAGGTGCCCAAAGGTGCCACTCTTGTGGGCAGGGGCTGCAGTAGACCCCCGGGCCCATGAGGCTGCAGGACACCCTGTGGTAAGGAAAGGCACTGTAAAATTGTTCAGTTTTCTGGCTGTAGGGGAAGCTTGGAGTGTCTGAAGGGAAGGCACAGATAATGGAGAGAAAGGTTGAATGTTTAGGACATATTTTGACTTAATGCTTGCAGTGTGTTGGCTCAGAAGGGGTTCAGGCTTGCCCATGGGAGAAATGATACTCACTTTCAAAAAAATTTAAAATATTTATTAAAACTTTATCAAAAATACAACAGAAGACTGAATAAAGAAAAGAATGCAGCACTGGGAGCAACGGATTCACTCACCCTGTGCTGTTCTACAAAATGGATGTTACGCCCTTTATACCCTTCCCAAAGTCTTGTCAATCAATTCCTTCTTCACTGTCCAGTGGGGGAGATCACTTTCTTACATCTTGATTGGAGGTCAGGTACTACCACAGTAACAAGCCCTCCCTCCCAAATGCCCTGACTACTCAGGCTATCCTGTGATAACAGTGCAAAGGGGGAGGGGAATCATAACTATACATCTACAAAACTTCTCTTAACGTATACTTAATATTCACTCTTCAATTATGAGAGTCAACCATCGCATTACTCATCTATAACACCCAGGACTGAAGGGGAACTACTGTGACAATTTTTAGGATTATAGGGTATTGCAAGAAAATTAAAAGAAAGGTTAATTAATACCCCAGCTTTAGCTTTCTCAGGCTCAGAAAAGGAATTGGAATTTTATATGGACTGGTTGCAAAGACTGATTTCTCCTGTGTGAATTATTAATGAATGTGGAAATACTCTTTGGAAATGCTGCTTTGCTAGTGGTCCCATACCCATACCACTATCCCAGACTTAGGGATAGTGAAGGAATTTGCTGAGCAGAGAAAATACATAGAATATTTCTACTAAGTTTAGGTTATGCTGAAGGTACCCATGTGAGAAACAATTGCTCACTTTGAAAATTTAAAAGGTTTACTAAACCTTGACAAAAATACAACAAAAGGACTACATAAAGAAAAATTCACAGCGCTGAGAACGGCCCTCGTGGGTAGCACATGGCCAGTTCATCTTCAAGATGGATGCTCTGTCTTTTATACCCCCGGGGGGTTGCATCAGCCAACACTGGCCCCTCCCAAAGTCTGTCAGTCAGCTCTTCTCTGCCATGTATTGGTGGAGACCGCTCTCCTGCAACTTGATTGGAGGTCAGGTGTCGTCATGCCGCACCCCCTTAGCAGCAAGCTTTTCCATTCCCAGCTGCCCATGGAAGGGGCACATGTGCACACCTTCTTTTATCTGTCCTAGACAACCCAGGCTGTCTGATGGTAACAATACAGAAGGGAGGGGGAAAGGGAACTAGGGGGAGAACAGAGGACATCTAAACTACAATAACATAACTATACATCACTAAAGCTTTTTTAATATTCACACAATAGTAATCCCTTAATTGTGAGAGCCAATCATCTCATTATCCATCTATAACACCCATAATAATAAGCAGTGTGGTCCTCTGGTACAGGGCTGTGCCAAAGGAGTTCTAGTGCTAAAATGTTTGCAAAGCAAGAGGGTGGCCCCACTGTTTGCTCTGAGGCTCTGTTGTCTGCAGAGTTGTGCAGCCACAGCTTTGATGATAACTAAATGCAGGATTGTTAAAATTTGGCACCAAGTTCTGGCTGGATGACCAGCACTAGGCTGTTTCAGTGTGAAATAGAACAGGAGGATTTAGACTTGAGAACCCAGCCTCCTGTTTAACTGGTCCCGAGAAAGGAGTCTTAAAGGAGGCTTTTGTCTGTATCCAGGTAACAGATCTCCAGATTCAAGCTAGGGAAGATTTACAGGAGCCCTCTACCAAATGGGGAAAAGGTGTTTATTAATGGATCTTCAAGGATAGTAGGAGGAAAATGAGTTATCTGATATACTATAGTAAAGGGAAGGGAATTGCAAGAAGCGGGGGAAGGTACCATGCACATAAGCAGCACAAAGCACAAAATTGTATGCCTTAAAAGAAGCCTGCAAAGTACATCAAGGAAAGGTGGTGAATATATCTACAAATTCCAAGTATGCATGTGTGGTGGTACATGCGTTTGGAAAGCTGGGAGGAAAGAGGTTTGTAAACTTGCAAGGAAAGACGTTTGCTCATCAGAGCTCAATTACACACCTGTTTGAGGTGGTAAATTTACCAAAAGAGGTAGAGACAAAACATGTTGGGCGACATCAGGCAGATAGCTCAGAAGAGACAATAGGTAATCAACTGGCTAATGGAGATGTTCAGAAAGCAGCACTTCTGCCAGAGGTCACTGGGATCCACCCTTTGCTCCCTGAGACTCAGCTGTTGCCAGGAGGAGGGGGGAAGTGGTGGTGGTGGTGCTGTCTTTTCCACCAGAGGAGTTTGGAGATAATTAAAGTTGGTGGAGCAGAGGAGAGAGGAGAGAACTGAGTTACAAAGGACAGTAAACGGTAGATGCCAGGAGCTTTGACCCTGCAAATATTGGGATGGCTCCATGGGGTAAATTGTTTGGACTCTTGAGGATTGGCAGAGACATTCTTCAAGATGAACTGCCTTGGGTCTTTTTGTTTTACCAAAACGAGCTACTGAGGGATGCCTGGCTAAAGTTAAGAGTGAAGACTACAAAGGAGATTGCAATGCAGGGAAATGATCTTGAGCTATATGTCCTTTCCAGAGATGTTTGGTGTATTTTGCTGAGATGCCCTGGGCAAGAGGACTTAGATATCCGCTAGTAATGGTATGCCAGCTGGCAGGGTGGCCAGAGGAGTTTCTAGTCACTTCAGCAACTATTGCATCAGTTACCAAATGATTTCTGAATATGGGATTGTGAAGGCAGTGGACTTGATTGGGGCAACTATTTTTAAAGGGGAATCCTTCAAGGGATTATGGATGCCTTGAGAGTTCAGTGGAACCTCCACGCTCCCTGGCATCCTGAGAATTCCTTAACTGAATTCTCACCCTGAGAATTCTACTTAACCCTGAGGTTAAGTAGAAAGGATGAATGGACAAATAAAGAAATACCCCTTGAAGCTGGTGACAGAAAGTAAGGTGCCATGGGTACAGATTTTGCCATTTTCTTTGGCAAGAGTAAAAGCCAAACCTGAGGGAATATTCAATTATTCCTTTGTGAATTGTTTGGGATTCCTACTCTGTTAATTTTCAATGTGGCAGGGAAGTGAAGATGTATATTTAAACCAGTACGTGGCCAGGATACTGTGTCTCGTGAAATGTCTTTGACAGGAAGCACAGTTAGCACAGACACTGCCTTTGGACTTTGCTGTTCAGAACATCCAACCAGGACTGCAGGGACAGCAACCAGGACAGCTGAACACAGGTGGGCACATCATACTCGGGTCAAGGTCTATAAAGCCCTGGACATTTGGACTTCTCAAGTGGAAGAAAAGCACGGGAGACCTTGGTTATAAGAAGCCACAAATATGGACCTCTAGTGATTAGTGGGCTAATATGAATTGTCATTTTCTACTTTATTCTCTGTATTTATTTGCCACACGTGTTACAGGGGCCAGACATGGAAAAGTCAGGAAGGAGTGTTTCAAATGTTCCAGGTTGTGAAAATGGTTAAGTTAATAACAACTAGAGTTTGTAAAGACGAATTGAGAAATACTAAGAGGAAGGATTGAAAGGAAAGATATGTGCTAATATCTTTACAAATAATTTGATGGGTGAAGGTATTGGTGTTAACGTGTTTGAAATGGGTCTTAATGTTTCTACTAACTTTTGGCAGCAGGTTTGTTACCTGGCCCTGACAGCTTGGTTCCTGAAACAGACACGGGGCAGCACAAAGCTTAACTTCTGAACTTTGGGGTAAAATGACAGATTCAAGGGGAAATATGTGGTCAGTGCTTTGGGAAGGCTGTACCTTCCTAGTACTTCAGCCAGACTTACAGCTGGCCCTGTATTACACTGCAGGTTTTGAAGACAGGAGAAGGTGGAAAACATCTCAGTCCTCACTGTTCTTTCCTTATCACATAGCCTCCCTCTGCTATTTGCCTTAACCATATTTCTCCACATTCCTCTTCAACCAATCCTTTTCAAACTAACACTGTATTGCCCCCTCTGGGCATGGGTTGCTGAGACCCTTTCTCAGTGCCTGTTACTATCCCCTCTGGGCATCCATGTCCTTACTTACTTCTGGAAGAATGCGCAAACCGTCTCAACATTCTCCCAAAGGACCCTTTGGAAGTATTTTGGGATCACCAGACCCATAGTCAAGATCCTTTTTCGACTTTCCTTTGTTGTCCACTCTGGGTGTCCTGCCATGCTTTACTCCCCAAAGTTATACTCACCAGTGAGATTTGCCGAGACCCTTCCTGACTTTCCCTTACTGCCTCCCTCTGGGCATCCATGTCCAGTGGTCCTTTCTGATGGACTCTTCATGGACCCCCCTGGTCCGCCTCTCATCTGTGTCCTGGACAATTTTGGGTACCCAGTCAATCACCTGGTACTGGCCAGCGCTGAAAGGAGCTGATCACCAGCACTGGGTAAGGTGATGCCCAAAACTAGGCAAGAAAATAAAATTCTCTAGTCAACTCAGCTACAGAGCAGGTATTTGTTTATTTAATGCTCAGAGTGAGGGGGTCTCCCAGCTACAAAATTCACTCAATCTTCTTTAGCCTTCAGTTACATTTTAAAAGTCCTTCCATGCAATGTCACAATTACAACATATCATTAGCATACTGATATTTGCATAAAGTTGTGTTATGGTTTTATAACAGTTGCTTTCATGCATGTCTCAGTTCCTTCTGTAGTGGTCATCAGTCTTCTGGTGATCTTTTGATGAAGACTGTGGGAATCCTTAAAATCAGAGGGTTTTGGGAAAGCTACAAAAGACAGGCCTCAGAGACAGCAGAACTGCAATTTGAAATACTGTGTTGTATGAACCTGTCTAATCATTATGAATCCATCCACAAAAACATACAAAAGCTAAAAGATTTGACAGCTCAAATTAAAAAAGACAGTAGGTCATAGTTAGATGATTTGTTTAAAAAACAAAGCTTTACACCTTAGCTAAAAGAGCTTTGTAAAATAAGTTTATATGTGTTGAGTGTTTTCATAGTGGTACTAGTAGTGGCACCTTACGTACTTCAGTGTGTGCGACAAATGATAGACAAAACTATCAAAGGAGTTTTTATCATACAAAAGAGAGAAGTAGGAAATAGATTCACAGAGAGCTCTCAGAATTTTACAAAAATAGTAGATGAAGATATAAACATAGAAGGTTTTGAACTAAGACCTTAGAAGCAATGAAACTTTTTCAAACAAAGACTTGTAATTGCTATCAGATATGACTTATATTCTTTGAACTAACTAGACTTTCACAACATTAAAATTGCTGTTATAACAACGCTTAATGAGAACAAAAAAGATGCTTTAAACAAGTAATAAACAAGTATATTATAGTAAAACTATGAAACACAAAGTATTTAATAAACAATACAATTACAAAAGTTTATTTTTAGTTAAACGGAGAAGGGGAATTGTGGGAATCCTTAAAATCAGAGGGGTTTGGGAAAGCTACAAAAGGCAGGCCTCAGAGACAACAAACTGCAGTTAGAGCTAAGCAGTAGCCATAAGATTTGTCAGCAGAAAAATTATATAAGAAGTAGAAAAGTAAGGACAAATAGAACAATGGTCTGTTTATTAACACTTGGCTAGAATAACTCCCTAAACTACGGAAAAGCAAGATATTAGGAAGTTCTAAGCGTAATAATGGAGCTCTGTGCATTGTGTTTTAAAGCTTACAAGCAGGTATTGTATTTGAAATAAGCAAGCATTATTTTAACAAAAGGTATGTGTGTTTATAGGAGTTAGATAGAACTACTGTCAATATACTTTTGTTTTGTGTGATTGGTCAAAAAACTTTTAAAGCGAGTTGTAATAATGAGTTCTTGGTCTGTTGTCGGGGACATGAGCTGCTAGCATCTTCCCATTGTCATAACCATGTAATGAGACTGATGCTAGAAAGTAAACAGCTTGAGACACGTTCTGCAGCAATCCCATCCCATTCATGATTTGTACATAAACCCCCAACCAACAATAAAGACTTCTGTAGTCTTCCTCACATTTGAAATTTTTACCTCTGTCTTCAACGCATGCTCTGTGCTTCTTGTTCTTCAGTCTAACTTGTTTTTAGCTAATATAGCAGTTTGCAAGTTCCATTAAAACTTGCTGTCTTGCTTGCTTTTACTTGCGCATTATCTCACTTGCTCCACTATCTTGCTTGCTTTACCTGCACATCTTGTTACAATATTACTTGTGGTTAACCTTTTATTACACACCACTTAGGTTTCAAATCCCCCCTTTCTGTTTCTTCTTGTGAATTCTTTCACAAATTATCGTGTGTTTATTCTCTGGAAATATGTTCTTCTTTTCACTCTATGTCTCAGTTTATATCTCTTCCAATCATCATAAGACATTGTGGTTCACTGACAGCACCACAAAAAACACTAGCTAAATATGCATGTATTGGTGTTACCAATATGCAGACGGGACGTGCCTTGGTTTGCCTGGCCCTTGCTGCCATACCAAATAGCAGGTGCTGTGGTGTTCACCCCAGAGACACTTTTGGCTAGCTGGCTGCTACTGGGCACGTGGAGACAAGTCCAGACATGCCTGGGCTCCGGTTCTCCACTAGTTTTCCTTTGACGGAGAAGCTTTAAGGAGATGGTGAAGGAAAGGAGTCGGTTCTGATGAAGAGTTTATAATCCAGAGCTTTATACTGGCCCACGGGCCTCTGAATTCAGCAACTCCCTAACAGAACCTGACAGACTGTAACAGAACTCTCACAAAATTCCTGCTGAATCCTGGCTGCATGGTTGCTGGCTCCTTTTACCTGGGGAAGGGAAGAGGGGAAGAAACAGGGAGCCACCAGCCAGGTACAGGGGGGGGAGGTCTCAAAGGACAAAGGACATCTGAACAACCCAATGCCCCCCGAGGGGTAGTGGGTATCTTTTGAGTGTGCCAATCACTCGGTTGATAACAGTGCTCAGCAGGGGTCAGGGTGGGGAAAGGAAAGGTGATTGACACATCTGGGGGGAGAATCTTCAGGGGAAGGAACCAGGTTTCTGAGAGAAACCATGACATCACACAGCAACATGCATGTACACAAAATTATTATTCCTAACAGCAAGATTCCCATGAATAATTGTTTCAACCAATTTAGATTAGGCAGCAAAGACGCAAATGTCTCCCATAAGTCAGTTGACCAAGATTTATCATCCTTTGTTACTTCATAGAGTATCTTTGCATATTGCCAGATTGTACATATATCTGGTTTTATTTGCCCTGATTGATCTATATAAGTAAAACAACTGGTATTTATCAACATACAGACTTGTCCCACTTGTGCTGTGTGATCATATCTAATACCATAAGGTTTTTAAATACTACTTCTTTTAAATAATTAACTTCTGTTTGCAACCATCCAATGGCACCTCCATTGAGTTTGCGATTATTTCCATCTCTGATGAGATGTTCACTTTTGCTTTTTCTAAGTGTACAATTGCTAAAGTTGCAAATAAAGCTCTGACAAAGCTGTGAAACCCTATATTATATCTAGTCAGAGGATTAGAAGGTATACTTTGACTAAATTGGTTTCTCCAAATTCCTCTAAGGATTCTTGTAATTAAACTAATGTGATTTATAACTTGTATACATGGGACGAGATACCCCAGAGTACACTGACCTGTCCAATTTCCATGTAGTTGTTTAAGGGCTGTTCCATTTCCACACAACCACCAAAAGTAATCTGGCAAATCACAACTAGTTGCAATGCTCATGTTGGACTTGTAAACGAGTAGTCATGTCATTGAGCAAATTGAACTTTAAAATCTGGTGAGCTACACGTTGAATTTACATCTGCTATGTTTTTGTAGAATGGCGGTAATTCTTGTTCAATTGGTAGTATTATACTGGCCAAAGTTTGGTCCTGTAAAGTTTGACTCCTCATAAATAATGTATTGATTGATAGGTGATAACTGAAAAATGGGTTTTCCTAAAGGTGAACCTATTTTGTTCTCATTGTGTACTAATATTATACAAGGTACACGGGCTTAATTCTATCCAATTATTAGAGGGTACCACTAACAATGGTAAGTGTAATTGTTGTACCTCTCTACACAGACAACATTCTCTTATTCCAGTATGATTAGCTACTGCCTCAGGCAAAGCTACATACTTATTTACTTACATTACATACTTATAAAAAGTTACTACAATCTGCCAAAAAGCAACAAAGCTTAACAAAGTATTCATTATTTATATCTAAGTTTTAGCTTCAGTCCATCATTATAAATGATTGTTACTGTACAAGGTACAACAGGAAGTTTCTTCACTGGGGTGTAATGAATCCAGGTAGGTTTTTCTCTCACGCCAATTGCATTGAAGGTTGTCAGGAGGACTTGAAATGGTCTGTCCCACTTCTTAACTTCCAAGTTAAGCATGTTGTCATCCCTATTGTGGTTCCCCATTGGTTGTTGTGTATGCCCACCTCCCTGAGTCGGAGGATTTTTAAGCTCCTGTTGAGCCTTTGTCTTGGTCGCTTCGTCCTGACCCTTCATAGTGATTAAAACTCTTTGGAACATCTCGACGGAGTGTCCGGCTCCTGGCTTCTTTTCTCGGGATTCTAGTGGTCTTACCCTCACAGCTCAAACCACACAGCTGCCCTAACCGCCACTGTTGTATTGCACTAAATAGTTTATTTAGTTGTGGTCTTTGTATTAGGCATTGGGAAAAATGTTACTGAATATGGTATGTCATGTATGCACTCCTTTCCACACACCTGGTGGCCTGCCCCCATGGACACCCCTCCCCACGCCCCACCCCAATGTTATCCCATTGGCCGCGGTCCTGTCTCCCTGCCCCCATCCCCTGGGGTATAAAACCCCACTCCAGGTGGGGGTGGATCTCTTTCCTGCCCGGGTGGTCAGTGTGGCCAGCAGTGTCCCATCCCAAGCCAATAAACAGGATACCTGCTCCCACGTGGGGAAGAGCGCTTCTCGTCTTTTGTCTTCAGTCCATGCAGGTCCATGTGGTCTTGGGCTCTAGCTAGCCAGACCAGACCCATACAAAGCCCGGAGAACCACGGATTACTGCACGCCACCAAACCAAAGCCTCAGGGGAGGCTTGGGGCGGCCACTCGTGTGGCTCCCACCACTACGAAGGGACAAGCTAGCTAGATTTCCTGCCTCGTGGTGGCTGGAGGAGGCCATAATTTTTTGTTTAGGCATGTGGTTCATTTTCTCTACTTGAACACTGTCTTGTGGCCTGTAAGGAGTATGGAGTTGCCGCTCATTTCCCAAGGCATTGCTGACAGCTTGCTGAAAAATGTGATCCTCAATCAGAGGATATTTCCCTATGTACACCAAATCTAGGTATGATCTCATTCAACAGTACTTTTATTACTTCTCTAGCTTTTTATGTCCTACAAGGGAATGCTTCTGGCCACCAAGAGAAGGCATCAGTAAGTACCAGCAAATATTGAAAACCCTCCTTTTTTGAGAGTTCAGAAAAGTCTATCAGCTGTAAGTCTTCAGGAAAAGCTCCTCTGTTATTAACTCTTTGTTCTAGCCTAACTGTTGTATTTAGATTATTCTTCAAACAAGTCACACATAGTGATGTTACTTCTTTAACAATTAACAAACAACACAGCAAGTGTGGGCCTGTAATTAATTCCCTTGGGTATTAATGTAAGGGTTCTGCTCCCCAGTGAGTCTTATCATGTTCAGATTTCACATAATGTCTTATTAATTTTCCTGGTATTATTAGTTGATCTGTTTCTAATTGTCCCCAATCATTCTCTAAAAGTTTTCCTTTATTTTCATTAATCCATTTGTAATCAGAGGATTGGTATTTTACAGGCTGCTTAGTTGATACTACAGTAGGTATTACAGCTGCCACAATTGGTTAATTTCTTTCAACAGTGATTATAGCTTCATATTCTGCAAATTTGTTACCTGCCTCTGGAAGTGTTACCTTTAGAGTGCCCTCAGCAATGTAAAATTGCCACTTGCAATGGGAGTTTTACTGCCTCAAGGGGTCTGAGGATTTCAGTTGCATGTTTGACAATCTTCTTTTGTGCAGTCAGGAGTCCTCCTTCATATGGCTTCATGGGCATGAACAATTTCATAAGCATATTTGGAATCAGTCCAAATATTAACTTTCTTTCCTTTTGCCAGTTCTAATGCTCAAGTGAGGGCTGTCAGCTCAGCCTTTAGCCTTTTGTGCTGGGGTTCCTGCTGGTAATGGATTTGACTCAATTACCTCCAAGACTGTGGTCACAGCGTACCCTGCCATTCACACTCCCTGTCTCATAAAACTGCTGCCATGTGTGAACCAGTTCATGGCACCTGGGATCTGCTCTTCCTTTAGGTCTGGGCGGATGGACTACACAGCTTTGATGGTCTCTAGGCAGTCATGTACTGCAAGTTCAGCTTCAGACTTTCCTTGCAGAAAAGAGGCAGGATTAACTATCGGCGATGAAGAGAGAGAAAAACACAAACTCAGTGTGATGGTCAAAGAATCCAAATTTACTCTGAAGTACAACTGCTTATATAGTATTTTAGAAAGGCTAGTAATGTTTTACTACAGTGATTGGGTTAATCATCACATAAACAACTTTATACATTTTAAACATCTCTGATGTTTAATTACATCGTCTGATGTAATTTTCTTTTTCTGGTAAACCCATCTGATTTAATCTCCTTGCAATCTTCATAGCTGTTTGTTCTTGCCAAGGCACCCTGTTATCAAATCTCCTATGCTATTCAGGTCCTAAGTCCGTCATCTGTCTTGTATATCCCAATTGTTAACAATATTGGTCACTTGAATTTCATTATCATCAGATTTCGCCAGGACTGCTTGGTATTTTGGGAACCTTGAAGGAAACAGCCAATGACAGCCCTTTCGTTCTAAAAGGGCTTACACCATGTGCGACACTAAGTCATCTTTTGTCCTAGTGTAAACTTCCGTTCCTACTCAATGTTCACGATCACTGCTACTACTGCCCTAAGGCAGGTGGGCCAGCCCTGGCTCATAGTATCAAGTTGTTTAGAAAAATTGGCTACTGCCCTTTTGTAAAGACCCAGGTGTTGTGCCAGCTCCTAAGGCTAATCCTTGTCTCTCATGTGAGAATAACCAAAACTGTTTACTTACTTCAGGAAGCCCCAAGGCCAGGGCCCTCACGAGCTCATGCTTTAATTCTTCAAAGGCATGATTTGTTTCAGGGATCCACACCACAATATTTTTAGAAATTTTCACTAACTCATATAAAGGTTTCGCCATCAGTTCATATTTGTATATCCACAACTGGCACCAACCTGTCATTCCAAGAAAACTGTAGAGTTCTCTTACAGTTTGTGGCTTAGGTGTTTGGCAGATTGCCTCCTTCTGTGCAGTTCCCAGGGATCATTGTCTTCCAAAGACTTCATGTCCAAGATAAGTCACCTGTTGTTGCACCAGCTTAGCTTTCTGTTGAGACACTTGATAAACATTTAGATCAAGAAAATTCAACAGACTTATTGTCTATATAAGGACACCTCTTTGATAGTTTTTGTACCAATCAATAGATCATCTACATATTGTAGGAGTGTTTCCTCCCCAGGCAGAGACTGCCATTGCTCCAATTCTTTGCCCAATTGATTCCCAAAAATTATGGGGCTGTTTTTTGAATCCCTGAGGTAACACCGTCCAGATAAGTTGGTTTTTCCTGCCTGTGCTAGGGTTCTCCCATTCAAAAGCAAATATGTTTTGACTTTCTTTTGCAAGTGGCAGACAGAAGAAAGTGCCTTTGAGATCTATCACCGAGAACCAAATGAGATAATTGCGGAGTTTAGTTAGCAAAGTGTAGAGATTTGCAACCACTGGGTGGATACCTTTAGCAATCCCAATGACAGCTTGCAAATCTTGCACTAATCTGTAATTTCCATTAGATTTTTTCACTGGTATATGTCACAACAGAGGGAGACCCAGGTACTCAATATGCGTCATCAGCAAGGTTCCAGTTTATTGATAGAATGCAAGCTCCTAATATACTATGCCTTAATGAGTTACTACATATTCTGTAATACAATATTATGATTGGTACATGTCTTACAATATCAATCCCTCCCATAGCTCAGCACCTGTGATGAGCTAATCCCCTTTTCTCATGCCACAGGCACCTTGTTGCTTCTTCCCTTATCTACCAAGGACATGGGGCCCCTGTGGTTTCAGCATAGAGCTCCATCTAACTCAACTCCTAAACGAGATAAGTGCGGGGTTAGCAGGATCTTATTCCGTTAGCTGTAAGGGTACTACATGTCCTTTGTCACGTAACCAATTCTCCACAGGTATAGAAGTATTAAATTTGGATTCACATTCTTTCAGCAATCCTAGTGTAAAAAACTTGCTAATAATTGATTCAATCCCTTTTCTGACCTCTGTTTTTTCTAACGGCTGGCCTGGCTCCTATCTGTAATTCAATCTTAATAAGGTCAGCCAGTTTTGATCTCCCAGGAGCACTGGTATTCCATACTCCTAGGTATACCTGATTGTCTTGGTTTGAAAGACAGGTACCTGCCAGCAAAAAAAAACTGGAATCTCCCTTTGAATAGAGAATGTAAACCCCCTCCCTCAGATTATTATAATTTTGCAATTGGAGGCTCTCAGGCAANAATCCAGTGGAGAGAGAGAAAACAAGCAGGGTCCCCTGGTACTCCAGTCCTTTCAGAGCGGTGTCCTCGGACCAAACTGCTGTTCACTGCTGTTCCCCCGGAGAAACCTGCTGCCTCCTTTGTTTAAGTCAAGTATCTATAAAGTACCCAGCAATTAGTTACCTAGCAAAACCACCAGGAAAAAATTCCACAAACACAAAAGAAACAGATCCAACACTGATTAATTATTTGCTGCAAATAATTGTTATTGTTCGCTGGTCCTCTATCAATTTCCAACCCTAATGCTAAAATCAATTTGCCTTTGGGTATTTTAAATTTCATTTTTCCCTCTCTGAACTCAATTGCTGTCTCTAAATTTTCAAGGAGATCTCTGCCTATCAGGGATTTTGGTGAATTTGGTAGATAGAGGGATTGATGTATTCCCATCCTTTTCCCAATTCTGTATTCTAACAGTTTTAAGAAAAAGGCATTCTCTGGTTGGCCTGTGGAATCCGTTACCTGGATATGTTTTTCAGTTTTAGGCATTAAAGCTTCATCTAAAAATGTCCTGGTTTAGAAAGACAGGTGTCTGCTAAGGAAGGCAGAAGCCTCCCCTGAAATGGAAAATGTAAACCCCCTCCCTCCGAACTGTTATAAATTTGGAATTAAGGGGGGCTCTCAGGCAAAGATATGGGAGCAGGGATAACAGTTCATTATTAGGGAAGAAAATAAAAATAAACAATGCAGTAAATCAAAACAACACTGACAGAGTCTGGATACAACCTGACACCCAGTTGGTAAGGGTGTTGGTAGCAATCCAATTAGAATTGTCCTAGGCTCCAGGCTGCAGTCCTCCAGCATAGCAGATGTGGTTCTGTTGGAGCAGTGATCCTGTAGAAAGGGTGAAGTCTTCCTCTGAAGATCCAGTGGAAGAAGCAGCTGTCTCCTCTGGGAATCCAGTGGGAAAAGCCTGTCTCACTGTCCTCAGAATCTCAGATTATATTCTGTTTAGGAATGCTTGGCTCCTCCCTCTGGGCGGAGCATCTCAAATGGGATGCTGTAGTTCTTATCATTCAGGCAGTGACATTCAACAGCCTGTTGTTAGCAGATATCTCCCCAGAGGGAGAATTGGTTGTGGAAGGAATAAGGAAAATTGCCCACTTAAGAGAAAACAATTGCCAAACAGATGGCAAATAGAATACATCTTGCCTTGCAATCTGGGACAAAACCCAAAAATGTGACCCCTGTATCTTTTAAGAATTCAACTTCTTTAAAATTCCCTAGCTGTATCTTAATCAGTGGGTCCACTAAGGAAAGATCTGCAGGTCCCTGTCGCTCACTGTTATCTATTGCTGCAACAACAGCTTCCTGTGGAGTGTTCAGTAACTCTAGGCACTGGCATTTCCAGTGCCAGTGCTTTCTTACAGTAAATATACTGTTTTGGTCCTAACCTCCCTTGGGATTGATTTGAGCCACCTCTATTATTTCCACCTTTACCTCCGCCTCTGCCTTGTCCCTGACCACGTTCTCCTCTTTGATGTTGCTCTAAAGCTGTCACTGGCTCCTGTGAGTTTTTTATTCTCTTGCTTGTCTCAGTTGTTATATACCCTCCATGTTTCTTCCACGATTGCCTCTAAATTTCTATTACCTGGATCTTTTAATCTCTGTGATATCTGGCCTGGACTGTCCTGGCATCAAGGAGACTAACTGCTGCTTCCCCGTTTCTGAAGCAAGATCAAGGATTGCAAACTTTCACATTGTCTCTCAGAGCCTATCTACAAAGTCGGTGGTAGACTCATGCTGTCCCTGTTTAAAATTATATATTAATGCCCAATTTACTGTTTTCAGAATGGCATTCTCTAATCCAAATTTTACTAACTCCCAGTATCTGATTAGCAAGGCATATTCACCTAGATCGTTCAGATCCCACAGAGGATTTGTGGTAGGGAGTTGCATGACCACATTACCTTGTAGGGCTCCACTAGCAATTTGTCCCTACACATGTGCCTTAGCTGTTTTAATCACTAATTCTTTTTCAGTTTCTGTTAACTCTATCAGCATTAAATCAATATCACTCCAATCTGGGTTCTGATTCTTGACTATCAAATAATTTTGCCACTTTACTGGGATCTTCCCTGAAATTTTAAAGCTCTTCTCTCCAACTATTCAAATCACTAGTACTTCAAAAAGTACTTTTATGCATCTACACTGGCATCTGACATAGCATCTGCATTTTCAGTGAGGTCTGCAATGGTATCTTCATCTGCAATGATACCTCTACAGAGGGTATCCTCCTCTGCAATGGAGTCTGCTATGGTGTGTTGGTTTGGCACAGCCTGGTTTTTGATAGCAGAGGGAACCGCAGAACCACAGCTTCTGTGAGAAGAAGCTAGAACATCCAGCATGTTCAACAAAGCCAGTCTCCAATGGCTCTGAAGATGGATATGCTGCTTGCCCAATTAGAAAGGTTGGTAACACCTCTGTGATGACATATTTGAGAAGAAAATCAAAACAGTGCTCTTGCAATTTTTTTTTCCAGGGATGGCGAGGTGCCACCACCGGAGGCCATTCTTGGAGCAGCACGCAGCAATACGCCATGGCCGCAGTCATCTCAGTGTGGCCAATGGAGAGCCTTGCCCGCCTGGCCACTCCTAGCCAGCTGTGCCACGGGCAGAAGGGCAGGGGCAGTTGCAGCTTCTTCTTCCCGGCGCCCTGCACAAGGAGAGGCATTGAATGGTGCCAGCGCTGTGGCAGCCACCGCTGCCTGTGCAATGCCGGCAGGGCCACATGGCTGGCAGCAGAAGCATGACACGTGGTTCCCCAACGTGGAACCTAGATGAGATCAACATCTCAGCGCTGCGGGATCCTGCAGGAATCTTTGAATTAGTAAAACTTGTTGACAATGGTACCTACAAGCAGCAGCTCTTCTTCTAGTCAGAGAAGAGGAGAAAGTGAGGACTCGTGAGGGAAAGCAACATGACAGCACCAAGGTCAAATGGTAAAGAAAGAGAGGGAAGAAGTGCTCCAAGCGTCAGAGCCAAGATTCCTCTGCAAGCTGTAGTGAGGACTGTGGTGAAACAAACTGCCCCCTTATAATGCATGAAGTCCACAGGGGATGAAGACAGCCACTTGCAGCCTGTGGGAAAAGTGGTCACACCGGAGCTGATGGATGCCAGAGAAAGCCATGGTCCAGTGGGAGACCTGAATAGAGAGAGAGGGGCCCCAGCTTCCAGAGACAGAGAGAGAGCCCTTGCTTCNGGGGGGGGGGAAGGTGTTTTAAAGGCTTATTTTACTTCTCATTATCCTCCTCTGACTCTGCTAATAAAAAATTTACTTTGTACCTTTAAATTTAAACTTGTTTTGCCCTTAGAGGTTTTTTTTCCTCCCAATCTTTATCTTAACTCATGAGCCCTTCATTAATTTTTTTCCCTCTCCTTTGCCCAACTGTAGCAGGAGAGGGTAAGCGAATGACTCTTGTGGGTGCCTGGCATTTGGCCAGTGTCAAACCATGACATATGGCAACTTAACCTTCAGTACTACCTGCATTGCATCTGCAGTGTTATCTGCACTCAGTTGTTGGACTGAGTGCAGATATATATCATTCTATATGCAGACAGCATTGCAGATCCTGTCAGATGTGTCGATAGCATTGCACAATTCTGTGGAGACAGCAACATTATTACAGATGTACACATATAGCACACCAGGGCTCAGCACTGCTCAGACCAAATATACACAATACCACACCATGCATGGTGTTTGCCCCCTCCATACCCACATGTTCCCCTCCTCTTTAGTACTGGAGGGACATCAGCCAGTAGGGGACACTGCTGCAGGGGACCAATGCATAAGCACTCACTGCCCTGGGAGATGCTAGGGGCATAAAGCACCTCACCCTGGGCAGAAGGCTTCAGGGCTTTACACAGCCCACCTGGACTGTGTGGGGCTTCAGCCAGACTCTTTTTTTCTGGTAGCAGCAGGAAGAGACACCATGGATCACAGTGGAGAGGAGAGACCCAGCAAAGCCCCTCCGGCATACTGCTGGCCTAGCAGCAGCTCCAGCTGAAATGATCACTAAAAGACACTCACAGCTCATACTGCATTTGCTGAACAGGCCCAAAAGAAATCCATTCATTGCATCTGACACTCAAGCAGTTCAACATGGACCTGACTACAGCCTTCCCTTACTCTCTTGCAGAAGAGGATAAGGAGCCACCAACAACTGCAGTGGAGCCAGTGTTTGTATCTCCAGACCCCACTGGAGAACACACTCTGCACTTGCTTTTTGCAGTGACACCACTGCTTCAGCAGCGGGCAAACAGATGTGAGCCAGGCAATATATAAAACAGAAAAAACAGGGGCAAGCCAGTCTTACTTGTCAGCATGCTTCTGCTATCCTTATGTTACTAAATCCCACAACATTGTCAGGATAAATAAAACCCTCTAACACTGTCTTTTCAGTGTTAACAAGTAAGGTATTACTTTATCCTTGGTCCAGAGGTGTGTTATGGCCAACAAAATTCCAGCCTCCATACAGACATTGATGCAAAACTTTTTCACTTATTTATATGTTGTTAGCAAACAAACAAAATAAGTGATCATTGGTTCTAAATTACATAACTCTCTTTCATAATTAGTATTCTATCTTCTATTGGCTGTTGAATTCTTGCTTCTTATGCTAATTAGTCCTTATTTTTAGTCTTTTTCGTATCTTTTTCCTCCAGTAGGGACTTTCCAACACATATACTGTTTGTTAGCCCTTTATCTTCTGGTTTCTGTGAAAAGGTCCTTATAGTCCATAATTTCTGCATTTTAGATGTCCAACTTCAACAATATATCTCTGTCTCCCTGGTTTTGTTCATTGAAGCATATCTGAGTTAGTTTAGCAAAATAAAAAGTTTCAGTAATTTTCCCAAGCTGTGTTCCCATAGAAGGAGCATATGACAACTTTACTAAATGCTGGCTAAAAGTGATTTAAGACTAACACACTACTTATAACTTACATACTGGTTATGATTAATATTTAAAATAATTAGAAGATAGTTAAAACCATTAATTTAAAAATTAGAAAAGTTATATAATTTTCAACAATTGGGTCTAGGAAATGGAGCAGACAAAGCACACAGGTGTATCTGACTGTAAAAAGGAAAAGTAAGAAGAAGCAAAAAAGCCTGGGGAATCAGAGGTTCTAGTTAAAATGACACCTCCTGCCTCAATCCCTAAAGACCTTGTCCATGTTTTCTTTGTTTGGGCAAGGGAGAATAAGAGAATAAAAAAAAAAAAGAAAAATAAAATTAAAAGAGGGCAAGAACATTATTAAGAACAACTTATATTCCAAGATTAGGTAACTCATGTGTTGTAGGTAGACACAGATGCCATTGTAATTACTGTTGTAAATGTAGGTATCATTTCAGACTCCATTTCTTCTACAGATACCATTATAGATTAATATTCCATGGCAGAGGGAAATGCATCTGCAGATGAGTACCCCAATGCAGTTACCATCTGTCATGGTTTGACGCTGGCACAATGCCAGTGCCCCCATGAAAGCAAATTTTCCCCAGTGGCTGCTGTGAGATGTGACCAGAAACAGAGCAAAGCAGGCTCAAGCTTAAAAATAAAGAAAAAAACTTTATTAACTTACAATATATAACAAGGAACACACACACAACTTAGAATGAAAACCTTCCATTCCTTCTCCTCCCCCCAATTTCCACCACAGCACAATGAGATAAAACCTTAAATTCTTAATCCAGTTACCACTCCTCAGATAATCAATTCTCAGTTCATCACTACCCCTCAGATAATCAACTCAGTTCATCAAGGAGAGAGGTGTCCCTCTTGTACCATAGGCTTCCCAGGAAACACAGTTGAAATCTCTTGTGTTTCCATATCACACGTGACACCACCCGGTGGAAATTTGCCCTTGTGACCTCTTCCTTCCATGTCCAGTGCTCTTACCACTTTCATGGACCAGAACTGCTTCTAGGGTTCCCCTTTTAAGGATGCTTTGCACCCAGTTCCAAAAAAGCAACGGTCTCTCACACTTGGGACACCAGTGTCCCCCAAATTCACCCCCTGGGGCCGAGGGGTCTCGAGAACAGAGATCTTCTTCTTCTTCTTCTCTGAAGACAAAGGGCACCACCACACCCTCCTCATCCTTCTTTGTCACTCCTTCACTTAATGTTGCTGCACTCACTTGGCTCCAAGCCATTGCCTCCCCCTAAATGCAGTCTCTGTTACAGGAAAAGGTTTCGTCCATGGCTATACAAGAAAAGTCCAGCCAAAGGCCACTCCATCATCTCCTCCCACCTAGGATTCTTCTCAACGTCGTCTGACATCCTTCACCTGCACAAATTTTCGTCACACTTTCTCATGTACGTCTATTTCATCTCTATCTCTCTTCTCATTCAAATCCAGGAGGATCAGTGTTTGCAAGGTTTCCATTATCCAAGGACCCACGGCTGGGCACTTTCTCCTCACCCCCCCCATTCTCCTCAGCGTACTGCCAGCACATGGCCCAGACGCGCTCTCGCTCTCCCTCTCTCTCCCTCTCTCTCCCTCNCCCCCCCCCCCCCCCCCCCCCTCCCCCTCCCCGGGGGGGGGGGGGGGGGGGCGGTCCTGCCGATGCATCTCAGTGTTCCTCCAAGAAAAAGGGTTAAAATCTCAGGCTCTACTACCTGGAGGACAGGTCAAGTCTCACAGCTACCCGCCCAGGGCTAGGCTACCTCCTCCCACCTCTTCTCCTCTGCCAGCGTGCTGCTCTCTCTCTCTCTTCCTCTCTTTTCCCCCCCCTCTCTGGGGCTGCCCGACACATCTCAGTGCCTCTCCATCCCTCTGTCCTGCAAGGGCCCGACTCCACTCCTCTCACCCTCTCTGCCCGGAGCTTCCGGCCCACCTCAGCCAGGCCGCATGGCTTCCCCCTCCCCCACCCAGCTACAGGCCGGGCGGGGAAGGTCCGATCTCTTCACTGACCAGAACGAAAGCTCCCCTGGGAGTGCTCTGCTTTAACCTCTGTGTTCTCAGAGGCATATCCATGTCTTCAGTGGACACAAGAGGTGCCAATATTCGAATTTGATCACTGATTGGTTTTGGCTACAACTTCCCAAAAACTCACTTCCCGGTCGACCCATGATACCATTGCACATACCATTCATAACTTGCATCTAAGCTCTTTCTTCCAGCAACCAGGCATGTTGTGTGACCACCTGCACAGGTTGAAGACATTCCTCCTACCTAACTCCCAAGGCAGAATGGTGGACACTCCTTTGAGAGCAAAGGCTGCAACTCCAATGCAGAGATCTGCACCATCTACCCTGGCTACTGCCAGTTCTTCCGTCCAGATAGGGCTGACAAATGGAGAGGCTGCAGTGCGGATCTCTCATTGCAGGAAGCAAATAGATCTTTCTCTAGGGGAGGGACAGGCAGCAAACCTACCTGCAAAAGGTGTGCTCAGGTGGAGGACCACTTGTTGTTGAGAAAGGCAAGAAGCAGTGAGAGGGCTGTATAGTATCAGGAAGGCTGAGAAGGAGTTCTTTCCCAGGAAGGAGAGAGTCTGCTGGTTCCAAGCACAGTTTGCAGTAGACCCACTGCTCAAAGCCAAACAGCAAGAGACTCCCCCAGTGACACACATAGGAAGAGGACCAAGAGAACACAGAGAAGGGAGGAGTGCTGGTGTGGAAGAATGGAAACTTGGAACAGCAAGGGCCTACAGTAAGAACAGTCTTCCCCCAAATCCACAGGTGCTCTTGTAGAACCTTTCCAGAAGACAGAGGTGCCCTAGTAGAACCTTTCACTGATCTGTAGGAAAGATTCAGCAGGAGAGGCACTGAAGATGAGTAAGGCGGCCCCATCTATTCCCCATATAACAACCAGTAAGGAAGCATCATCTTCTCCCCATATAACAAACAGCACAACTAAAAAGAGGGTAACAGTAGGAGGAGACTCTCTTCTGAGAGGCATGGAGGCACTATTTACTGGCCTGCTGCACTCTCCACATTATGCTGCTTACCATGGACTCGTATCAGAGATGTCACTGAGAGACTACCATGCCTTGCACAGTCCACCATTACCTCCTGCAGCTGTTTCATGTCGGTGACAGTGAGCAGCATCAAGAAGGATTACAGAGCCCTGGGAGCAGCAGTAGCTGCTGACTCTGCAGCACAGGTAGTTTTTTCATCAATCTTCCCAGTCAAAGCAAAGCGGTTTGAAAGAGCCAGTCCAATCTAGGGAATCAACAAATGGTTACAGGACTGGTGCCACAGCCAGGGGTTTGGCTACGTAGGCCATCAGACTTGCTTTGAACAACCTGGTCTACTGAGGGCAGATGCAGTTCATCTGTCAGAAAAGGCAAAGAGCATCTTCACTTACAGGCTTGCCAAGCTGGAGAAGAGGGCTTTAAACTACAGCTGCTGAGGGTGGAGAGCCTCACTCCATCCCACTCCTATCACAGACAGCAAGAGATGTCCTGAGCCTCAAGGCATCCTGCTCCCGATGGGCCTGCATCCAAATGCAGGGGCTTCTCCAGCATCATGGGCATAGAGTCATTTTGTTACCACCTCAGCCCCTTCTCAGAAGCTGTGGCCAATGTTCCTGCCCCTTTCCTCTCCAGAAGCCAATGGAATGATTTTCTGCAAGCACTCCTGCAAATCATAAGGGGAAAACTGGCTTGAGCAGCAGAACAAGCAGGATCCAGTGTAGACTGCAGTGAGCCATGACCCTTTGCTGCTAAGGCAATGTCTGCTGATCCTTGACATTTTGCAAGGAGAGATGGTGATGTGGCAGTGCAGCCAAAGCAACAGCTGTGCGAAAGGACAGGAGATGGGTTTGACTGCTCAGGAAACCACAGCTCCCTTCCCACAACTGCGTGTGCTGATAGAGGGCTAGGCAGCTCCCCGCTAGCACTGTTCCAGAGTACTGCCTGGTCTGTGGGCAGGAGAAGGCAGAGCAGCAGGAGAGCAAACAGTGGAAGATCTGCAGGTGAGTCACAGTGTTCACAGGGGCCTGGTTGCTCATGGAAGACACATCTGTGCACAGGAAGCTCCTTTCTCATGTTTCATGCTCCTACCCTCCAAATCTAGCAGAGGGCTTAGCTGATGTTGGGTAAGAGCATATTCAGGGAGATTCTTCCAGCACGTGATTTGTCTGGGTTGAGCTGGGTGTGGGTATGCTGGGACACAAACACTGCAGAGGCATGGCTTTTACAGTGGTGAGGGCAGCAATGCTCCCCCAGTGGAGAAGGCATTGCTGTGAAGAGGCCCATCAATCAGATTCTCCCCACTATGGAAGAGAAAGAGGAGAGAAAAAGGGCCAAAATGTCATCTGCTGGCCTCCAAGGACAAGGTGGCCGTAGGTGTGGGATTCATTTCTCCCTTCCACCATTCCAGGGAGGAGCTGCAGAGCTCAGAGGGTGCCAGAGGGTCTGGCAGGGGATACCAGTTTTGCTGCAAATGGTGCATGTGTGGGAAGAAAGGCAATGTGTAGGTGATTGCCTGCTTGCACCCACACCCCTCGGTTCTCTCCCTCCAGGTCATGGATGTCCTTGCCCTGACCCTGGTTACTCTTCTGGCCCTGCTGCCCCCAGCCCAGCCCTGCTCCTCAGAGATGAACAAGGTCAAGGACCTCCTGGAGGTGAACTGCACAGGGCAGGCTCTCAGCGCAGTGCCCCCAGACCTGCCTGTGGACACAGGCATTCTGCTGCTCAGCGACAATCGCCTGGAGTCCCTCTCTACCACTGCCTTTCTGTCCCTCGTCCAGCTTCAGGACATTGACCTGGCCAACAATGGGCTGGTGGCTCTGCACGCAGGGGCCCTGCTGCCATCCCTGAAGGAGCTGACCCTCTCCCACAATGCACTGGCAGTCCTACCTGTCCTGGAGGGCCTGCCTGCACTCACCCACCTGGCTGTGGCTCACAACAGCCTGGAGACATTGGCCCCAGGGGCTTTCCGTACAGTGCCACAGCTGCAGAACCTGGACTTGCGAGGGAACAAGATGCGGCAGCTGCCCCAGGAGGCCTTTGCAGGGCTGAAGGCACTCAAGGAGTTGGACCTCTCAGACAACCTCCTGAAGGAGCTACCCAAGGAGTTGCTGCAGGATCTGCAGAAGTTGGAGACCCTCTGGCTCTCAGGGAACCAGCTGCATACCCTGCCAACTGACTTTTTCCCAAAGGGGCGCCTCTTCATGTATGTTTTCCTCACTGAGAACCCCTGGCATTGCAACTGTGACCTGCACTACCTCCAGACCTGGATCCAGAAGAATGCTGACATTGTTTATCATCCAGAGCGAGGCCTGGAGGAAACAAAGGTAGAGGTCGCACCTGAGAAGGTAGTGTGCCATAGCCCTCCTGAGCATAGGCAGAAGCCCATCATTCACTTCAAGCTTAACTGCAGCATCGTAGAGGATGCGGATGAGGAAGGAGGGGATGAATATAATTATGGGGAAGAAACAACAGAGAAAGCTACCATGACTACCTTCCCCCCACATCCATTCATCCTCAAAGAGCACACTACCATGCCCTGTGCTATTACCTCATCATGCCTTCCTACCCTTACTACCACAAGATCTCCCCTCACCAGACCTTCCCTCAGTACCCCTTGTACCTCCACCCTTTCCCCAAGCACTTTGCTTGCGGTGCTGACAAACATCAGAGCTCCCAGCACCACCACTCCTGAACCAGCCAGTCCCACCATGACACCCACACAGCCCCCCAGCACTGCCACCATTCTCACAGCTGTTACCACCACCACCCTGCGCAGACCTGCCACCCTTGACAATGCTACCTCACTGCCAACAGCTATGAGCGGCAGCCCTTCTAGCACCAGTGGCCATCCCCAAACCACCCTTGCTACCAGCAGTATCTATGGCAGTCTCATGAGGTCCACTGGCACATTTCCCACCACTTCCACAGCAGTGCCTTCCACTGCCATGCTAGAGACCTCTTCCATTGTCAGATCTTCATATCCTCCTCTGATGTCGGCCAACACCATGCTTTCCACTCATGCCCCAACACTACCACCTCTCCTGGACACCACACACTTCACCCAACCTGCATGTTCCCCCCTACCTACTCCTCCTCCCCTCTGCCCATGCTCCATCCCAGGACGGGCTATACCTGTGCTGCGTTTGCAGGCAGGTGGGGAGGGCCTGCAGTGGGGGCAGTGGGTGCTGAGGCACTGCTGCCTGTTGCACTGGGTGCTCTACCTGGCTTCCTTGGCTCTGCTGGTCCTGACCATGCTGGCTGTAGCAGGTTGGCTGGCATGGATGTGTCTGGTGGGACAACCCTCCTGGCACCAGTCCCTGCAGACCCAAGAGGTGCGGTATCCACTGCTGGAATGGAGGGAGTCAACACAAAACCCTATGATGCATCTCAGCAGCTTCAAAATCCCCCTCCAGCAACCCACATTCTGTACAATCAAGGAAGTGGAGTTGTGCCCTGAGGTTACCTACTGCACAATTAAAGATCTGGGGATACGGCACAGTTCTCCTGCAAGTTACTCCTTCTGCACCACAAAGGAGTTGTGGGTTCACCACAGTCCTCTGCATACATCAGTCGAGCCTTTCTCCAGGAAGCTCATGGTCACAGACCGTAGGTTCCTGAGGACCCCATCTGCTTACAGCCTAGACAGAGGTGTTGACGCCATCGGTGATGTCAGAGTGAAATATGCAGGTAACACCATGTAAATGTTTCTGTACACTCAGAGAAAGAGACTGAGAGTCTGCTCATATGGCTCTGCTTATATGCTTTGTTTTCCAAGGGAAAGATCTACTTGCCTAGGAAGAAGCCATCCAGCTCCTTTATCTAGTATTCTCAAACAGCCTGAGGTTTCCAAAGCTAAAATAATTACTTGGGTATTTGGCAGAGGAAGAAAATGTCCAAACTGGTCAGTGATTGTCTGGGGCTGCCACTGCCTGGTTTTGGGGAGAGTAAGGGCAAGCAGAACTTACATTGCGTTCTTTCACTACTGCTTCTGTTCAAATTATGCACACAAAGATGCAATATGCTTTCTACTTGGTGCCAGGTTCTTAATCACATAATAAATATTCTGAGCCTGAATTTAAAAGGGGTGCTGGTTTGATTTCATTGGACCTGCCACAAGTCCTGACAGGGCAGTGAATGAGAAATTTGTCTTCAGTATTTGGAATAGTGAAGGTAAGGAAGAAAAGTCCATGGAATCCCAGAATCCTAGAATATCCTGAGTTGGCAGGGACCCCTGAGGATCATATCCAATTCCTGGCCCTGCACAGACACCACAACAATCCTGCCCTGTGCCTGAGAGCATTGTCTAAACGCTCCTGGAGCTCTGGCAGCCTTGGAGCTGTGACCATTCCCTGGGGAGACTGTTCAGTGCCTGACCACCCTCAGGGGGAAGAACTTTTTCCTAATATTGATCCATTGGGATGCCCTCATGACACAGTCCCAGCTGTTCTTGGGGTCCTGCCCCAGGTCCCAGAGAGCAGAGATCAAAGCTGGCCTCTGCCTCCCCTCAGGGGAGGTCTCCGTGATGAGGTCTCCCCTCAATGTCCTCCAGACTGAATACGTCAAGTGCCCTCAACTGCTACTCATACCCTTCCCCTCCAGACCCTTCCCCATTTCTGTGGCCTCCTTTGGATACTCTTTAACAGCTTCAGATGCTTTGTGTATTCTGGCATTCAAAACTGCACACTTATACTCCTATTCCTGACTTTGTCCCCAAATGTGTGATTCTTCCCTGTGGTACTAAATCACAAGGAAAAAAGCATCGCACTGGTGTTGATGCTTCTGCACGACCCAGTACGGGATGGCCAGATATGGAGGAATAGAGTGGGAGGCTTTGAAGGGCAACAGATATGACTTGTAAGGGATTACACAAGGACAAAGCACTCTGGAGCTGGCCAAACTTTGTGACCACCTGTCTAGATGTCACTCAAACATTTTGGGAGGTGTGAGAATGAGGCAACAGTCACCACTGGTGGGGGTCGAATGGCTCGCTCCAGAATTCATGCATAAATGCAGCAGCTGGATCCTATGAATCATTTTTCCAGCCTGAAATGCAGTTCCAGTTCTAATTGCCCCAAATGTATTGTCAAACTCCTGTGAGTCAGCGTGGCCTTCTGCCAGATTAACGACTGGAGTGTCCACAGGTGGGAACATGTGCCTATGCTTGGCCAGCATGAGTATGTCTGTTGGTGAAGGTCTGGTGTGCAAGTATGTCCATGGACATACACATACTGCATTTGTAAGGAGGCACTTATCTGACTGTTGGTGCTGTCCTCTAGCCACACCATCCTCTCTATCCCTGTTTTCTGAGAAAACAATGAGGCAAGCAGCTCCAGTGCTGGCACAGTCTAAAGGCCCCAACAGTGGGGCACAGACATCTGGGGAGCAAAAACTGTGGAAAAAAATCTGTGTATCTTGGTGGACAGAAAGGTGAACTAGGTTCAGCAGTGCACCTGGCAGCAAAGGGAGGGCAACAAAACTTGAACTGGGTTAACAGAGACAGGACCAGCAGGCCAAGGGAAGTGATTATCCCCTTCTCCTCAGAACTCTTTAAACTACAATTTTTTGTCTTCTTCTACACATCTGAAGCCACTTAGTTCTCTCCCCACATACCATACCACTACTGGTATCCCAGTATTTCTCAGAATCCCATTACCTTTGCCTCTCCTTCCAACTCCTCCCTGGAATTCTCCCACCTCTTCACACAAGCACTCCAGGTCACTCCAGGAATCCAAGACCTCTCAAAAGCATCTAGGAACCCCAAAGCTCCCAGGACCCCCTATTCTACCCCACCATCAACCCCCACAAATCCTGGCACCCCCAAGATTTTATTCCCTCAGGATCCCCTATGCATCCCAAGATCCCTCTCAGTCCTGAGACACACACATACACCCTTGTGCCCAGTGAACACAAGCGCACAGAGTCCCAGTGCCCAGCACCACTCACCCAGGACACTGGTCTCCTGCTCTCCTCCTGTTCCTTGTGAGAAGCACCTGGATGTGTGGGTTCCCCACTAGAAACAACAAGACCCAGACAGTTCAGGAAGCACTTTTATTCAACCCAAGTGTGGGGGGAAATTGAGGGATTCCTAGCTCCCAGTGAAGAGCTCAGACAAGGGGATTGAGTATTCCTGGGTGCACAGGGCTACCATATTCTACAGGTTCACAAAAGTCTAGGTCATGTACCCTGAGGGTGAAGTGTTGCTGGAAACCATAGAAGGAACCCACTCTGGGAGAGGGAAGTGGACACTTTTGTCCCATAGAGGTACCCATGGATGCTACCTGGGTATCCCATGGGGTGCAGAGAGTATACCCTAAGCATTATTGGGAGTTTCAGTTGATCTCAAGGGGTCCTTAAGGCAGCTGGGGGCACGCAAGGCAGGGGGTACAGTGAGAACACAGGCTTGTAGGTCAGTATAGGCATGGGGCAAGGTGCCTCGGGTGATCCAGCGCCGGGTACCCGGCTGGTAGGCATGGATCAAGTGCGTGTCCTGGTAGGTCTCATGACTGTATCCTCCCAGTACAAGCAGCTCCCCTCCCAGCACAGCTGCACCCCCAACTACATGTGCACGGGGGAGGGGGCTGAGGAGGACCCAGATGTTCTGCTTGGGGCTGTAGACCTCAAAGGTCAGCTGGTCCCTGTAGCCAGTCTGCCCAGCCCGCTGACACAGGCCTCCGGCCACATAGAGCTGCCCACCTGCCTCCTCCATGACGTGGCCAGCTCTCTGGCCATTCATGGGGGCCAGGAGTGTGACAGGTGCACCTGGGACATAGCGAAGCAAGGATGCCTGACACTGGTATGCTTCATCACACCCACCCGACACGTAGAGCTCACCATCCAGGGCACACGCCGCATGCCCACACAGAGCCATTGGCAGGGGCTGGCACCTCCTGAGCAAGGAGAGAGGGAGGGGTGAAGGACAGGTTAAGCAAGGCCATCCTGCAGTGACTGACTACCTAGGGGTTCCCTGGTGAGCCATGGCTTCATTGACCACTCAGCAGGCAACACTTACCAACACCCAATGAGCCCCAGTGGACAACATCAGCTGACACAGAATGGATGCCCCACAGATAGGGCCATCACTGTTCTACACTTTGTAGTCACCACACCATTGGTCAGCCACAGTGGGCTCCATTAATGGACAACATTGGCCATCACCCCATGAACATTCTGCCTATGAGAGGACTCAAACTACTTTTCTCATTGGCAGATGGCCAACAAGACCTGCAATGAACACACTGCTGGCCAAAAAACTCATTTGCCACCCACTAGGCAACACTGGCCAACACCCAGTACCCACGGGACATGGTTGTTCAACACCCAGAAGACTTCTCTCAAATACCACTGCAGGTCCATGCTCCACTGGAGGCTTAGTGACACAAAGCACTCAGTGGGCACCATGGCCAAGACAAGGGGCTCAGAGAGAAAAGGGAAACTAGGCATCGGCTGGAGCAGCCTCACCTCCAGGTGTCATTGGCCAGGTCGTAGCACTCCACAGTATCTGTGCAGTAGAGCTCCCCTGAGCTGCCCCCCAGGGCATAGATGAAATTACCAAGTGCCACAGCAGCAAAGTAGCTCCGTCCACATGTCATACTGGCCAGACGCTCCCAGGAATCATCCATAGGCTGGTACCTGGGTTTGAAAGGCAAAGGGGCAAGAGACTACCAGTTACCTACACCACCATGAGCTGATGTTGGCACCGCTGAGGGCAACAACCCACCTACAACTTGCCAGTCCCATAATGCTTTGGGGTCAGCTGGTCACCTTGTGTGTGAAGGGGGTAATATCCCCTCCTTCTGGACAATATCAAACCCATAATGTCCTGGGGTATCTCAAGATAGAAGCCTCCCGTTCCTACTCCCAAAAAGCCTGTAACACTCCAGAGTAGGAGGGCACCTCTGAGTCCTACACCCAACCCTTCCCAGAATGTCTTGAGGCCACTTGACCAGCTGCAATGCCACAATGTCTTGGATCCACGGGGCAGCTTTAGCTCTAGCAATACCTCCCACAATGTCCTGGTGTCACATGGCAACTCCAAGTCCTCTGTAGCTCTCACCTGTAGACACTGGCTAAGGTGTCGTGGACCCCGTAGTAGTGCTTTCCACCCAGGACGTAGAGGTTGTTGCCCACCACAGTTACAGCATGACGGAAGCGTGGGCCATCAGGAAAGTGTCCCAGTGCCCGCCACTCAACCTGCTTCACCAGCCCCACAGCACTGAGGTAGCGATCTGCAAACCAGAGGTGTCTGCTGGGCTTCCGGGCAGCCAGGTTGCCCTTTACTTTGTCTCCACCACAAACCACCAACACCTCTTGCAAGGAACGTACCCGGCATGGCAGCTGGGCCATAGGGGTGAAACTTGCTATCATAAGCTCGCGGAGGACCTTTGGGTCAGCTACCCCTGCAGTCACAGATGGGACCTTCTTCAGCTCCAGGCTGGACATGAGGGCAAAGCGAACAGATGACAGGATCTCTTTGGCTAGATCCTCCTGGCCATCTCCATTGGCCATAAGCCACCGAGATGCTGCTTCCAAGGCTTCCAGTTCGTGGAGGACATTGAGACCATCAGAGCGGAGGAGGCGGATGAGAAGGTGTGCAGGGAGATCCAGGAAAGCTGGTGTAACCACCACACAGGGAAAGGTGGCCAAGATGTAGTTCTCTGCTACATGGACCACCTCATCCAACCCATAGGCCACAGCAAAGGCCAGCACATCAGGGACAGTTTCTGGGGTCAAGCCATGGGTGAAAACATCCAGGCAGAGAGTGAGGAGTCCCCAGGCCTGGTAGCGCAGGGAGGTCTCAGCTGCCTCTAAGACCATGGGCCATGTCCCTGCTACAGCTCCTGTGTAGGCAAAGGAGAGGAGGAGATGCAGCTCGGCTGGGGACAGCCCCGTGACCAGCGGGTCGGCAGGGTCATGGATGGCCTCTCGCATGGGGCAGGTGAAAAGGGCCCGGAAGAAGTCACAGGAGCAGCTGAGGGCCAGTCGCTGAACTAGGAGAAAGGTGGAATAATGGTGGGAATCAGCAGGGAACCCTCTGCAGTGTGCAGCCCCTGGAACTCAGGTGTCCTGTCCCCATGCCCATCAAAGTCCCAGCTCTGCCAAAGGGAGCAGCCCCGCAGGCACCTCTTAAGAGTCTGATCCCCACCTGGAGCTGCAGTCTTATCATCCCCACCAGAGGACTTGGCTGTCCCAGAGCACCCTCTCCCTCATAGGGCCCCCCACCTCCTGCCCACCTGGGATGACCTCGTTCCCTGCCTGGAGCTGGAGGTCACAGCCCACACCATTGGCATGGAGCTGCTTCATGGCTCTTAGCGTCTCCCACTGCTCTTCCAGGGGCTTAGGACCTTCTTCCTGGTGGTCAATCTTCAGACGCAGAACGCAGGCAGCCACCAACCGGGGGGCACCCAGGGCCTGGGCAGCCTCCTCCACCTCTTTCTCCCGGCCATGGGGCACAATTCCACCATAGGCAAAGTTGAGGACAGCCCGCCAGCCCCACAGTGTGGCCCCAGGTGGCAGGGGAACATGGGGTAGAGGATCTTGGCGGAGTTGTCTGGTCCTGCCCTCCAGGAAGTGGTGGAAGAAGGAGCTGATGGAGGCCAGGACCACAGCATGGGCCATGTCACCCTCTGGGCCCACGGCCACATCCACCAGCTGTCCTGTGGTGCGGAGATGGTCAGCCACAGCCAGGAAGTGCCCAGCATGAGCCCCGTCCCGCAGGCTCCACTGATCTGGGGCCGGCCCCTCTGCAACCCACATCTTGCCTGTGGAAACACATGGAGCAGGGTGTCAGGGAGCTGTCTCCACAGCTGGAGCCTCTGGCCCATGGCAGGAGTACTGGCAGGGGACATGGGGTCTTGCTACTGGCACTGCCACATAGCAAAGCCACTGGATCCACCACCAAAGCCTCTACCCCACAGCCAGGGCCACCACGATCTGCTACTGCTCCATTACTAAATTTGATGCTTCTTGGTAAAACCACAGCTCCAGAGGCGAGAACAACAGCCCATTTCACTGCCCCATAGCTGAGCCTGATCTCCTCACCTGCCTCATCTCTAAACCCTTAGCATGAAGCTAGTGACCCACAGCCAACACTGCTGCCCCACACAGCTCAGGCCACAGTCATCACTCAGAACTTCAGTCCCATAGCTCACACCACCACGCCCTTCCTCAGCCATTGCCCCATAGCTGAAGCTACTGATGGTCCAAGAGCAACCAAGCTGCTGGCCGCCAGCAAAGCGCCTGTCACACCTGCTCGGTGCATGGCAGTGTCTGCTGTGCACTGCCTGTTGTTTGTCACACTGCCTGTCACACATTGTGATGCGTTATCCTGCTAGTTGTCTGCAATGTTACATGTCATGTTCCCCTGCACGGCGTACTGTCGAGGTGTGCTGACTACATGACATTGCTGCCACCCCTTGCCCCCACCGTGTTGCTCGCTGTTTGCGCAGTGTTGCTTGTCCTCATTCAGGCCATGCACTGCAGCCCAGTGAAGCGCTCCCCCCCAAGTAAAATGAGCCGGCTTGGACAGAATGTAATGGGCCAATCAAGCACCCTAAACCTTCATGCCAATGAAGGATCCCAACAGAAACCAATCCAAAGGGACAAAAAGCAGTATAACAAGGGGGCATCCGAGCCAGTGAGCCCGTGCCGCTCCACCTGGAACATCAGGAACACCTCTGCTCAAGAAAGGAAGAAGACACAATTATTGTATGGCCTGTTATGAGGTGCCGTGCACTTGTCCCCCTTACCGCTTGCTGCTGCTCTGCAGAACTTCTGTGACCCCCTAGGAATGTGCCCGGGTAATTATAGACTGGACAGAACACGTGGCCCCAGCCAGGAGCTGGGAGAGGCTGAGGCAGAGGGAGGTACAAGGCCCCAGAGTCCCCAGGCTGTCCTGGGACAGTTGGTCACTGAATTCTCTGAGGACAGGCAGCAGGGCCAGCTGAAGCTGACAGGAGCTTTGTATACCCTGTGCTACCCTGAGCAGGTCCTGCTGGGGATCCCTGGCCCCTCAGGCCCCTCTCTAAACCTTTATCTTCTCCAGAGCGCAGGATGAAGCAGAGCCCCCTCCCAAGCCCTCAGGTAGGAAACAGACAACTGCCAACTCTCCCAGCCCCATTAGGGGGTAGATAGGTCCACCACCACCTGCTGTGCTCCTGAGAGCTGTGCTGTGCTACTGGCTCCCAAAGAGTTGAGAGGTCTTAGCTCCAGGAGGATACCAGCCCTTTTGGCCCAGCCTCAAGTGCCCCCAGGACCACCCCGCAAACACCCAGGACCCCAGCAGCCCACACAGAGCACATACCAGAGCAACACAGCCTGCCACAACTGTGACTGTGTCCTGGTATCACTGTCCCTTCCTCTGCTGTCCTCTGGTGCCCCAATCTCATCCCCTCCCCTTGCACCCCATGTTCCCCTCTCCCATGCACCTGCATCCCCCATGCCCACATTCCCTGTCTCTGTAACTCATGCACCCATCCCCTAATGTCCCATCTCTGTACCACACTGTTCCCACATGTCCAGTTGAACTGTGTCCCCAAAAAATGTTCTCACATCCTCTACAAGTCAATTTTTCAGCACTTACCTATCCTGCTTGTGAATTTTTTTTTTCTATCTTGTTATTTCCCATCCTTCATTGCACACCTGAGGCTCCACTTTCTGTAGCCACTAAGTAGTGAAAACATGCTATTACATCAAATCTTGACCTTTTCTACAGGCAAAATGATCCAGTTCTCACCTCTCTTAGTGCATCCTGTGCCTCCATGCTCTCCATCTCCTTAGACAGGAGATGGAGAGCATGGACACACTTTGCAGGACACACTTGTTTGCTCATATAAAATTCAACCAGATATAGCTATAGGCAACCTGCTCCAGTACTCAGCTGGTGTTCAGGAGTCCCTTCCAGCCTCGATATTCCTCACTTTCAACCCTGAAGCACTTAGCTCTAGACCTCCTGAAATGCTTTTTCGAGAAAGACCCCAGGCTCCCAAACACCTTGTGAGCAACCCACGACTTCTTCCCTACCCCACCTTCCCCATCTTCAGCTCAGAGCCAAGCACTTCTTCAGAAGCTTGGCTCCAGACCCTCACTGATGGGCTCAGTGCAGTGTAATGCCACAACTTTTCAAGAAGCCCCACAGGGCCCACTCAACTACAAGAACCACACCAAAGCTACAGCATAGTGCTCACACTTGAGCACAGAATACTGAGACATGGAGGCAAAGTAACTTGTGCACAGAAATCACAGCCGGACCAGAAGATGCTGCTTCCTCTTCAGCAGCTCCAGCTTTCTGCCAAAATGCCGGGAAACAGCCGCATGACACCACCATGTTGTGACAACTGCTGATTGGACCAAATCTTTATTTCATGACATCCTAAGTACATACAGAGTTTGGAAGCCAGCTCACAGGGGGAAAGGTGACATTTACAGCTTGGGAGGCCCCGTCAGCCTCCAGCCCTCCTTGTTACCGATCTTCATGAGAGCTGCAGTGATTCCGAACCCCAGACATGCTGTGGTGCCAGTGAGGTAACTGTGAGCTGAAGAAAACACATCAAACCAGAAAAGACCCATTAAGGCACAAGCCCTTTTCAATAGATCTTGATAGACTGCAATTTTTCTTAAGTCCTTTGACCATCAGCAACACTGGAATTGGAAAAGTGACCTTTTTATAAAATTGAGTTCTCATGCTAATGGCTTGCAATTTGAAACATCAATTTCAGTAATCCACTGCCCCATCCCCTTAAGTGGGCAATCTTAAATGGCTCATTTGAGTGACAAAAATAACAATCACTGCTTCCAACTCTCACCAGCTCAGCAACTAGGACAAGTAAAGATTAATTATATTTCACCATAATTACAACTTTAAAAGATCCCTCACTTCTTTAGATTTGAGAATGAATGTCTACAGAAAACAGAGTTGTGTCAGTATCTGCAGGAGCTGCTTAAGCCTTACAAGGGGGCTATAGGAGCAACAGAAGCAGGACACAGCTTGTCCCTCAGACTATGTGACGAATTCACAAGGCAGATACTAGATTGTACTTGCTGTCTAAAATAAATCATACTTGTTGCCAAGAAAACATGGATTTCCACAACTATATTTTTCCTATCCTGCAATTTTAAGGTAATCTGGTAGCTCTTACTGGCAGTACTGAGTGAGCTCTCCTTTCATTCTGTATATCACTTCATGTTCCCTTTGGTATCCTCTCCTCCTGCAGCGTATTTATTTTAACAGGCCCACACAATGCCAATGAAACTGGCATTAATAGAGGCTGAGATGAATCATTACCAAAGAAGCCTGACATCAACATTCTTTAGTATTTTTCCCCAATTGAAAAGTTTCTAAAACCAACAAGAGCACATTTCAACACAGGCATTGTCCACAATTACCTCTCACTCCCAAGACAGCTCCTGCTGCACAGCCACCTATGAAGTAGTTCAAAGGATCCTCTGGTTCTTCCCGGACTTGGGCACTGAGACAGGTACTTAAGCCAAACACAGCTCCCAGCGTAGCTGTAAAGAAGAATTAAAAAACAAAACCAAAATCCTCAAGAACCAGAGAATTCACATGGAGTGTGATTTCAATATTCACAGTGACTACAATGGCAAATGAAGAAAGATTTGTTTCCTATTTCCCAGGGACATCCTATCCCAGCTTCTACAGTGAGACTTAGCATTCATCCAGTCCCACCCAGCTCCCCTCAGTTTCTCCCCCCGCACAGCTGTGAGCTAGAGCCTCAGAGCACCCCACACCCACGGCAGCCAAACAGCACTGCATCCTGTGGTGGGTATCACCTAACAGCCCTTCCCGACGGGGCATGGGGCACCCCTGACAGCTGGGGGTACTGGAGGGGAGCAGTGGTGTCTGTGCAGCCACCTCCCCAGCTTTGCCTGGACTCTGCACTGTAACTCAGCCCTCAAGTCCCTGTGAAGCCACCTCAGCACCAGGCAGAGCAACCCCAAGGGCTCTGCTCTCCCTATACACTGCTAGTTCTGGCACTTTCCTCCTCTGCCTGCCTGGGGCTCACAATGACTACTGGATAGAAGGAAAATGAATTGAGTTTGTAAATTATTCTTGTTTGTAAACTGACTTTGAAATTAAAAATTTTGAACTGAACTAGGAAACTGCAAAGTAGAAGCACCCTGTCCACTGAATTACACACTTCATCACATCAGACACCACACTGATAAAACTGCAAACTCTGGCAAAGAGCTGTGTCAAGAAAAGCTGGGTTTGTATCTAATACAAACTCTTGATCATGAAACGTGAACCTGTCTATCAAGCACCATCAGCAGATTTCAAATCATCTTTCTTGGGAACAACAAAAACATCCAGGTTAAAAATTTTCAATCCCTATATAAAATCAGCAGCTCCTGTTACAAACCTATGCAGAAAATGAATTATGCTGATGCCAAAATCAACTGAAAAGAGCACTGCAGAAACAAAACACCAGACCTAGGACTGCATTTCAACTTTCCTGCTCTCCCTGCTTTGGACCAAGGTATCTGTAGGCAAAATGCACAACCTGAGGCAATGAGGTGTGGCCCCTGAACGGCAGACAGGACAAACCCTTCCTCAGGTACGAAACTGGCAAGAGGACCCAATATGCCTGTTTAGGATTAAGGGATTTATTGAAATCACAGTTGATTACATGATCCAGTCCCTTCATAAAACCTCAGATCATTAGAGGAGATGCCAGATCCTGGTTTAGAGTCAAACTACTCAAAAATGCAAACCTGGACTGACTGTGCCCCATCTCAGAGCACTAGCGGTAGTGAGGAGAGGAGTGAGGAGAGGCAGAGGTGGCACAAACCATTGAATTAGACTGAAAAGCAAAAGTTTGCTAAGAGGAAAACTGCACTTGACAAGGGACAAAAGGAGCTTCAACCATGCAGCCCCTTCAGCTCCCTGCTCCTCTCTTCAGCATCCACTTTCTCTTCCAAAGACAATTCAAGAAAACTACATGGTTTCTCCTTGTCTATCGAACATGATGGGGAAAAAACCCCGTTTATTTTCCTTCTGCCACCCAAAACATTGCATTTTTCTTTAGCAAATGCACTTTATTAAATACAATGCCTAAATATATTAAGAAAAAACTTAAATTTGCTTATACTGTGCTGTTGCCCACAAACTGAGTATTATAGAAATACAAAAAACCCCAATGTACCTTTTACTCTAGACTGCAAAAAAATGTTACCTCACCTGCAAATCAAGGATATGTCTTTCCATTTCAGTGTTCTGGCTCTTGGCTAACAACGACCCAAGACCGGTGGAAGAGAGAACCACCGCAACCGTGCAGGAGCAGAGGCAAGGGCAAAAGTGAGGGCGCAGCCAGACCGGCCACAGGCGAGGCTGGCGTCCCTGCGGAGTTTCATCCTATAGTTACACAGCCGAGGGGCCCGGCCCTTACCCATCGTGACACTGTCCGCCGCCGCCGTCTGCAATGCGGCCAGAGCCGAGCCGGGCCGCAACAGGATGATGCGATACGCCGCCCCGACCAGGCCTGCAACACAGCACTGCACGTCATTACCCGGGCCCAGGCCCCGCTCGGCCGCCCCCTCGTGTCCCTCCCTTTCCCCCCGGTGCCCACCCGCGGCCGCGCCCACGCGCGTGGCGAGCCAGGTGCGCTGCGGGCACTGCTCGCCCTCGGGCCCGTCCCAATAGCCCGCCATGGCGACANGGGACCCCGCCCGGGCCGGGAGCCGCTGCCCGAGCGCCCCGCGCCGTCACTGGCCTAAGGGATTTCTGTCTCGTGTTCCCAGGTGCCCCACCCGCGGCTCTCAGGCTTTTTGCCTCTACCCGGGCTGTGACCCTACCGTTTGTCTTTGCTGGCTGCTTGCGGGATGAGGAGATCCGTGTGGTTTTGTTTTGTTATGGGTGTTCTGCATTTTTGTGGGGCAGGGGTTGTTTTTTGTCTGTGGTTCATTTTTGGTTTTGTTTTTGGTAGGGTCTACAACTCTTACTTATTGGCACTTGAAAAAATTTTAATGAATTTTCAAAGATTTGATTTAATTATCTGTCTGTGTCTATACTGCTGTATGGTCCTATTTCCTTCTGAAATAATAAAGATGCTTTGACACAGGCTATAGAGATGCTGTACACATTGATTTTTCTAGTTGTTCATACTACACTAATAAAAAGACAACTCTCTACTGTGCCTTCTCGGTGGTGTACGGAAAATCACGCTCTGAAAAGCCAATGTCCATAAGGAAGACAGAGGAGTCCTGCAGCTTTATTTGAGTAAAGAGAGTCCACTGGATACACGCCCATGGCCTTTTCTCTCTCGAGGTTCTGGAGAATGCAGCTTCCTTTTATCCCAAATTCCCGGCCGCACGTGTCCCTCTTCCTTTCCCCATTGGCTGAGGTACTAGGAAGGTACAGCCTTCCCAAACCACCTTACCACATATTCCCACTTGAACCTGTCATTTTACCCCAAAGTTCAGAAGTTCAGGCTTGTCCCCCACTTGCCTTTTTCAGGAGTTGAGCTGTCTGGGCTCGGTTACAAACCTGCTTGAAGTTAGTAGAGACATTAAGACCCATTTCAAAGACGTTAACACCCATGCTATCACCATCAAATTGGTTTGTAAAGACATTAGCATGCATCTCCCCTATCAGCGACATCCCTTCAAGCAAAGCTGTTCCAGTTGTTTTCCCGACTCTTGAAATAACTCCAGGATCTGAGTGAAGAAGTCTACAACTGTATCCTTGTGAGCTCAAGCTTTCTCACCTCTCTACTTCTTTTCCCTGTATGTGAAAAGCATATTAAATACTTGATTTCTGCATTTTCCAGTATGCTGAGACCCCCACAGTATCTCTTTCCCATAGGAGCTCAAAACAGCTGGAATTGGATGCTACTGATCTGTTACCCAAAGGAATTTTTTGTAGTGCTGTATCCTGCCGGCAGTGAAGTTGGGACTTCCTGAGCCCCAGCAGCAGGAAAGAAGGGGCACGGCCAGGGTTCAGTAGTTGTGCTGTGCTGTATCACACCGGAGATGTGCTGGGGTGTGCTCACAATGCGGCAGGCAAATCACCTCCATTCTAGAGCTGTCTCAGTGCCAGAACGAGTGGGTGTGAAGTGCATTCATAACAGAGGGCCTTCCACTGACCCTCGGTTTGGACACTGCTTCCTCTGCCTGCCAGAGAGCTAGCTGTTCTTACACAAAGAACTAATGCGACCATCAGGCCCGCACTGGTGCTTTAATAAAGTAAACATTTTTTAGAACAGCATTACCCCTTCTCCATAGCTTTTCCTAACCACACCAGACGAACAGATGTGTGACCCTTCTGAAATAGAGATTTTGGAGTTTACTTAAAAAACCATTATGAAATGAGCATTTAAGATATAGTCTGTGGAACTCTGGGTTGAAGTTTAACCTTTTTACTTAAGAAACCCCTGCCATGGTACAAAGGGCATAGGAAAATGCAAATTTCTATGGATTCTTGCATAGAAAACAATACCAAGAGGAGATCAGGAGATACAAAAAGCCCAGATAAAGAAACCCCTCTGTCTCCAACTCATTAAGACCACGGAGTACCCAGATAAGGACCGAGGGACCAAGAAGCGCATACGAGAGGAGAGAAGGTTCAAAAGTTCATCCAGAGGAAGACCACAAAATCTTCAGCCTCAGAGACCACCAGGGACCCCCGTGCGACCACCACAGCCAACAATGCATGCCCAGAAGGGCGTGGATCTGATTACCATACGAGGCGAGGACAGGCGGGGTCAGGGGTTGAATATGCATGAGAAAAGTTGTGCAATCTCTTCCATATGGAATACCTTTGTAAATAAAGCTGTGGGACAGCCCGGGGCTCGGGGCACAAGTCCTTATGAGAGCTATCTCACTTGTGCCAGAGCTCCAATACATACCCACTTCATAACTAAACTTAGTTGTGGAGTCTATTTATTCTCCGCATTGCTTCACTTCCAGACAGCAGGACAGAGAAGATATTTGCCTGCAGGGTGGCACACGCAGCAACTGTTCTCTCCCCAGTATAAACCATACAGAAGCTACTGAATCTTGCACAGGGCAAGACTCTACACCATTAAGTAACAAATAGCTTTCTGGGATCCAAGCAGCTGTTAAAAGGTCTTCTGAGACCATATCTCATGCAGTAGATTCATAATGAATCTTCCACTGACAAGGGAGGTGGGACAGAGAATTCATATCTCTCCTGCTTTGCAGCAAGTACAATGCCTGTAGATGCAAGACTCAGCACACTGGTGTCTACCACTTTCCACTTGCCTCATGGATAGACTGCAGCTAATCTGCTGCACACTGCTGGTAGTGGTTTATTCAGCAGATACATATCCTTGGGCTGCAGAGCCTCCCCAGGCAGTAAATGCTGTTAAGAGACCTACAATAAGAGGGAACAGTTACCTTACTATAAATGGGCAAGTTCCACGGAAAGCAATCAATAACTAATGTAACATTACTCCTAAAATACTAACTTGGTTCCAAATGTTTTTACTGCTGATAAATAAACTTGCTGATACAGAATATTAGTACCCTTAAACAGGGAGAGGGGCTTCCCATCGTACTACAAGCTGCAGATAACTGTGTTATAGATGAGTAATGCAATGGTTGACTCTCACAATTAAAGAGCAAATATTATGTATATGTTAAGAGAAGTTTTGGAGATGTATAGTTATGTTTCTCCCCCTTTGCACTGTTATCACAGGATAGCCTGAGTAGTCGGGACATTTGGGAGGGAGGGCTTGTTACTGTGGTAGTACCTGACCTCCAATCAAGATGTAAGAAAGTGATCTCCCCCACTGGACAGTGAAGAAGGAGTCAGTTGACAAAACTTTGGGAGGGGCTAAAGGGTTAAAAGACGGGACAGCCATTGTGTGGATGAGCAGATGGTGATCAAATACTTTGCTCCCAGCGTGCTGTGTTATTTTCTCTATTCAGTCTTCTGTTTATTTTTTATAATATTTTTAATATTTAATACCTTAATATATTAATAATATTAATATATTTAATATAATATTTTAATAATATTTTATAATATTATAATATTCCGGTTTATTAAAACCTCAATTTTTTGAAAGTGAGTATAATTTCTCATAAACGGGAACTCATCCAGGATATATGCCTCGCCCTGGTGGCCCTAGGACTTTTCAAAAGAGGCACGCCCCTGCCACAAGTTTGGCAGATTCCATCAGACTCTCCCAGGAGAGTGGTGGCAGGTTGGAACCCCAAAGACACCAGGAGACTCAATTAAGAAAAAAGGGGAACAGGAGGTGAGTACCATCCTCATAACTATTTTTGGCCTGATTGTAATTCTGTAATTCTGGTGTATGAGAGTCAGCTTTAAACAAGTAATACATGGGACCCATCCTGGTCTGTTGAAGCTTCAGGATATTGGACCGTCAGGAGGAAAAATACAGCGGGACATGTGGGGGACCCCCTGGACAGGGATCCCATGGCTGGTGGGACACGTGAGATTGAAGGATTTGTGAGGACTTGGGAGCAGGGTAGCCGCTGAAGGGTTTACGGCGGAAGTCGCCCGTCCGGGAAAACTGCGCTCGTGTGCGGACGGGCCTGCAGCCAAGCGGAGCGGGGCTGCAGCCAAAGCCGGATCAGGCCGGTGCTGCAGCAAAGCTGAGCCAGGGAGGACAGGGAGCACAGTGCAACTGTGGGACCAGAGCATTGAACCGAGGAGGAGAGGAATGGCAGGGACCAATTCGGTGATACGGAAGTCCCTGGAGTGTAGGTATTTTTTTTTACTTTTTGGAAGAGAGATAAAATTTTTACTCTCTCTTCCCTTTCCTTCTCTTTCCTTGTTTCCTTTTCTTTTTCCCCTCCTTTCCTTTTTCTTTCTTAGGAAGGCAGGCCTTGTTGGGAGGGCCTGTGGTTACCTGTTGAGATGGGATTGGGAACAAGTAGGGAATTTCCCAAGGAGGAAGGAAGAAGTAAGAAAATACTAACAGGGATACCTCCAGATAGCCCAGTGGGAAGGAAACTAGCCTGGTGGAAATATGGCCCCAATACCACAGATAAGGACGAGCTCAAAATGATTCAGTACTGCATGGCAGAACGGACTAAAAGGGAAATTAGGAGTGATCACATACATTGGCCAAGATGCGGATCAGACAAAGGATGGATATGTTGGGCATAAAACATCTATGTAAGAGCTAAGAAACCATTCATTCAGGAAGAGAGTGACTATATTGCCTGCTGGAGGGGGAGACCAACCTTGGTGAGCATGTTTAAGGTAACAGAAAATAAAGAATGGGACCCGTTAGAACACTTGCCCCCTGCACCTTCCTGGCCTCCTGATGGACCTAGCCAAAACACTAGAAACAGAATGGCACAATGAGAGGAAAGCAGATGATGGGACGGGAACCAAGCAATAGTATTATATCCTCTGAGAGAAGTACCACTGGGTGGGGTGCAGGGAGAAACTGGATTTATAATGGTACCTCTCAATTTCTCTGATCTGAAAATGTTCGGGAAAGAATTAAAAGGATTACTAGAGGACCCCATTGGATTAGTGGAACAATTAGACCAGTTTCTGGGGCCAAATATTTATACATGGGAAGAGATGCAATCAATAATGACCATGTTATTCCCACCAGAGGAAAGACAGATGATCTGGGCGGCTGGGATACGGATACGGGAAAGGGAGCATGTGCAAGGACTTCCTGGGGACCTGAAAATGTCTACAGTGTGCCCTAATTGAGACCACAACAGCACTGGGGGAAGACAAGGCATGGAGGAGTACAGAACATTAATTATAAGAGGTATCAAAGAAGCAGCTTCACGACATCAAAATGCTTGTAATTATTGCTTTCGATGAGCAGCAAGAGAGGGAAGAAACCCCATCAGAGTGGTTAGAAAGACTGAGGAAAAATATAAGGCAATATTCAGGGATTGACCCTGATACAATGGCCAGACAGATCTTACTGAAGATAAATTTTGTCACTTACGCTTGGCCTGATATGCAGAGAAAGTTAGAAAAGGTAGATGGTTGGCAAGAAAGGAGATTAGAAGATCTTTTAAGGGAAGCACAGAAGGTGTATGTAAAGAGGGATGAAGAGAAGGCCAAGGCAAAAGCCAAAGTAATGGTAACCACCATTAGGGAAGGAAACCAGCACATAAAGAACAACCCATATAAGGGAGGGGGACCCCAAATGCAAGAAGATAGATGGAGGGGGGATGCAGCTCCTTGGGACTGGACACAGAAAAGAGAGTTTGGGAAATGGGAGAACCTAGGACCAGTTTGCTATTACTGTAAAGAGAATATCAGAAAAAATTTGCCCCAAAGGGAAAAGGACGTGAGGCCCTATGAGACTGAGCAAAAAGGAGAAGCAGAAGATTAGGGGTGTCAGGGGCTCAACCTCCTGGAGACAGAATACCATCAGGAGCCCTTGATAACTTTAAAAATAGGTCCCCAGGAGGAAGAATATGAATTCTTAGTAGACACGGGGGCTCAAAGAACTTGTGTTTGTAGAATTCCGAAGGGGTGCAAAAAGGGTCAAGATATGGTGCAAGTAGTAGGTGCAAAAGGGAAAGGGTTCAAAGTCTCAGTTATAAAGCAAGTTAAGTTTGAAGGGACACATAAAATAGGGATTGGGAATGTCCTATTAGTTCCAGAAGCCAGGTGCAATTTATTAGGATGGGATTTACAGGTGCAGTTGGACGTTGGAGTACTCCCAGAGGAAGCAAAAATGGTAGTTAAGCTTCTCCAACTGAGAGATGAAGATGAGAAAAAAAATCATAAAATGGTAGGGGCAAAACTGAAAAATTTGGGTAAATTAAACATTAAACCTATGGTAATAAAAATAGTTAAAGAAAACCATCCAATTCAGGTATGACAATACCCACTCTCCTTGGAAGGGAGATGAGACTGCAGCAGTGATCCAGGGCCTACTTGAGGAGGGGACCTTAGAACCATGTATGTCCCCTCATAATACACCCATATTACCAGTAAAGAAGTCAGACGGGACTTACAGGCTTGTCCAAGACTTAAGAGAAGTGAATAAAAGAATAGTGAATCGATACCCAGTAGTACCTAACCCCTATACACTACTGAGTAATATCCGTCCATCACATCAGTGGTTTAGTGTGATAGACCTAAAAGATGCTTTTTGGGCTTGCCCACTAGCAGAATGAAGTAGAGATGTATTTGCCTTTGAAGGGTAGGCCCCTGATTCAGGGAGGAAGCAACAGATTTGGTGGACTAGGTTACCCCAAGGGTTTTCTGAATCCTCAAACCTATTCAGTGGTCAAGCACTAGGAGAAGTACTGCAACTGTACTCCATCAAACCTGAGATAAAACTTATTCAGTATGTAGATTATTTGCTTCTCTCAGGACAGGAAGAAAAAGAAGCTTGGGAATCCACTATGGACTTGTTTTCTGGGGGACCAAGGACTTCAGGTATCAAAAGGGAAACCCCAATTTGTAGAACATGAAGTAAAATACCTAGGACATTTGATTTGTCAAGGGAGCCATGACTGAACCCTGAGAGAATTACAGGGATAGCCTCACTTCCACGGCCTAAAACTAAGAGGGAAGTTAGCAGATTTCTAGGCTTGCTGCAATATTGTAGGCTATGGATTGAATGATACACACAGGCCATCAAGTTCTTGTATGAAAAGTTAGTAGAAGAAGAGATTAGGTGGGAAAAAGAAGATGAGCAGAAGTTGGAAGCTTTTAAAGCAAAAAATCAGTGAACCAGCACTGAGTCTTCCTGCCTTAGACAAGCCCTTCTGTCTGTCAATACAGAAAAAGGAGTAGCACTTGGAGTATTAGTCCAGGACTGGAGAGAATCCAGGAAACCAGTGGCCTATTTAATAAAACTGCTAGATCCTGTCAGCTGCAGGTGGCCAACAGGCATTCAGGCGGTGGCAGTGACCGCCCTACTTGTAGAGGAAAGCAAAAAATTAGCCTTTGGGGGAAAATTGAAGATATATATCCCACACTTAGGAGTATCCTGAGCCAAAAGGCTGAGAAATGGCTTACTGATTCCCAAGTATTAAAGTATGAAGCCATCTTAATAGATAATGATTTAGAGCTAATAGTGAGCAACAAAATCAACCCTGCCCAGTTTTTGTACGGAGAACCAGATGAGGAACTAATACATAATTGCCTAGAGGTTATAAACTATCAAACTAAAGTAAGAGAGAACCTAACAGATCAACCAATCCAAGGAGGGAAATGATTGTACATTGATGGATCTTCAAGGATAATCCAGGGGCACTGGGTATCGGGGTACGCTATAGCAGATGAAGAGTTAGTAGCCATAGAAAAGGGAAATTTACCTTCCAACTGCTCAGCCCAAGCATGAGAGTTATATGACCTAAAATGAACTCTGGAAATATTAAGACAGAATAGAGGAACAATATATACAGACTCAAAATATGCTTTTGGAGTAGTGCATACCTTTGGAAAAACATGGCAAGAGAGGGGGCTATTAAATTCAAAGGGAAAGGGACTGATTCACAAGAAAATTATTTCAGAAGTGTTAGAAACCTTACAATTACCAGAGGAAGTGGCAGTAGTATATGTTAAAAGACATCAAAAAGGGGTGATTCAAGAGGCTCAAGGGAACAATTTAGCAGATTTAGAAGCTAAAAATGCAGCTGAATCAGGGACAGAAAAACTAATTATGGTATTACCCCCCATGAGAGGAATGCAAGAAGTCCCCATATTCAGTGGGACAGAAGAGAAAGAACTCCTTAAAACAGGAGCCAAGAAAAGATAATGAAGGGAAGTGGAGATTAGCAGATGGGAGGCAAATGTTGAATAAACCCCTTGCCAAGAAAATGCTAGAAGGCATACATGGTACAACACACTGGGGTACACAAGCGCTAAGTGATCAATTTCTCAGGGATTGGGGCTGCATAGGAATTTTCGGAATAGCTAAGCAAGTAACTGAATGGTGTGTGATATGTCAACAAGTGAATAAGAAAGTCATGAGGAAAACACTCAGAGGATGGTGAGAACTAGCCTTACGGCCATTTCAAATCATCCAAGTAGACTTTACTGAGCTTCCCTAGGTAAAACGGTGGAAGTTTTTGCTAGTGATAGTAGGTCACTTGACTCACTGGGTAGAGGCAGTACCCACTGTTAAAGCCAATACCAGTGTTTTGAGTTAAAACACTTCTAGAATCAATCATCTCCTGAAATGGGATTGAATCAGACCAAGGAACTCATTTCACAACTAAAATATTGCAGAAAGTTGTTCAAGCCCTGGGAGTAAAATGGGAATTACACACTCCATGGCATCCACAGAGTTCTGGTCATGTTGAAGAGGATGAATCAAACTCTTAAAAGAACTAGCTAAGCTGATGATTGAAACCCAGATGTCATGGATAAAATGTCTCCCTTTAGCCTTGTAAAGAATTAGAAGTCAGCCCTGGTCAGACCTGGGGGTCTCAGCTGATGAAATGATGTTTGGGTTACTCTTTTTGATTTCGTCCCAGAAGGTTGCCACCTATGAGGAAGGGAAAGCCAATGCCAAGAAATAGGTTATGTCTATAGCACAAACCTTAGAAGGGCTAAGACTTAAAGGAGCAATTCCTCAAATGACCACCCTGGATTTCAGAATCCATATTAATCCTGGAGACTGGGTAATGATCAAGTCATGGAGAGATCAGCCCCTAACTACTCAGTGGGAAGGTCCCTTTCAGGTACTGCTCACCTGAATAAGCTGTGCCAACAGAGTTAAAGGCCCAGTTAAAGAACCCAGTGGAAGAATCCAGGCCAGGTAAACAAGATTGGCTCTCAAGCAGAGACTGAGAGACAACCAGAGAAATAAATGCCCAAAAAGTAGACTCAAGCTTCCACCAGCCAGCTTGAGCACTGTTTTCCTGTTTTAATGGGTGAGAATTACAAGCATCTGTTGAGGGGAAGTACACAAGGGACTGTAAGAGGTAATGGGGCAGCTTCCTTAAGGACCACAAGTAAGACAAGGAATAGAGGGCAAGACCAGGTTGGCCCCTTTGTTTGCTACCAAGAAGATTCCAAAGCCCTGCTGCAGGTAGCAACCTCATAAGCATGGTAAGGCAGGGGCAAAAAAGGCCATACTGGACCTCTATTATTCCTCAATTGTCTTTTAATACAACAGGGATTAGAGGGCAAGACCACGTTTGGCTCTGTACTCACCACTAAGATTCACCTACTATGGGTAGGAACCCCATAGGCAAGGTAGATGGGAGTCAAAGCCATACCAGACCTCTGTGATGTCCTTTTGTCCACTCCAAATAAGTGTGTCTAGGGAAAACCTGAGATTTTTTTCTACAGTTTCCACTGTCCTTGCCCACATCAACAGATGTTAGTATGACTCATTCAAGAGAAAAATTTTTTGAGTTAATTGTTCGAGCCAAATGATTACAGAAAAGGAAAAGTGGGCTTTGTTATAGATGAGTAATGCAATG
>WBNO01024424.1:1166-57878 GCA_013400575.1 Peucedramus taeniatus
GTTTGAATTATTACCACAGGACTAACTCAATGTTGAATTTATGTTATACCATTATCAATGAAATTGTGATACATTAATACAATACATTCCTCCCTGAATTTAGTCCTATATTAAAGACTGAATGACCCAGCCTTGCTGAGTCTCCATTACTATCTTTATTCCCAGAGTGGTCATAATGAAGCTTGAATGAGTTTTTCTCCTCTGCAGTGGGCTGCAAGTGATGGACTAAAGGGAAATTATGATCACTTTCTCTAGTGATTTGGTGGAGTCAGGAGGAGAGTGGAAGGAAGTACATAGCTTCTCCATCCATGGGATCAGCAGGAAGCTGCAAGACCAGGCAGAAAAGTAGGGAAAGAAGGATTGTACTGGAGTAAGTGATCTCTTACTCCAGGGTAGCAGCCCAGTGTCTGCAGTGCCTCCCTTGTTTGTTAGCCATAATGAAAACTTCTTGGAGTTTGGACCTTTTCTTTCCTTATCAAGGAAATAAACAGTAATCTAACTAATAGAAGAGCTGTAATAAAGTGTGACATAAAGTATGACTACTGAAAGCATTACTCACATCAGATGAGTATCAGATAATCCCCAGAATGAAACATTTGCATTAATCCTTTATCAAATGATTTTAAATCCAGAGGTTTACTCTCCTTTTACTCCCTTCCTACCCTTGTTGCTTCAGACAGAATTCTTTCTGGCTTCCATAAAGGCCATATGACTCTGGAAAATATGCAATAAAAATGATGCATTGTTCTTTTTCTTCAGAAAATTCATTCTTTAGTTGGAGACATCCCTGTGAAACGCTTTGATCTGGGTTGAACAGCATGCTAGCTTTTATTTCAAGGCCAGGTATAGAGAAGAGAGGAAAAAGCAGCTTTGGTCTTTTCCATTTTCTTTTCTCTTTTTGTTTGTTCAGAAGGACTCTTAACCATACTCTTTCTCATCTTGTATGCAGATTGCTCCCAAGATCAAACAAATGACAGAAGAAAGACTGACAATGGTTACCTACCAACCACAAGATGAAAAAGCCAACTTTTTCAGAATAGTTTTCTGCAACCCAGCTTCCAGAAAACCCGATGTTTACTTTGTCCTTGAAGAAATTGAAAGACTTAGCTAAGATTTGTGACAATGAGGTAGTTACACACAGGAGAATTTTCCTTCTTGGTATTAACTGAACATGTTATTAATTATTCTAAGGGTAGAATTAAACTGTTATCCTTGGTATGCGCTAGGAGAAGTATAGATATTTTTGCAGCACTCAGCTTCTAAATGATTTTTTTTTTTTTTAACTCTATCACAAAGCCTGGAATTTGTTGTGTGATGCTTCCTTGACTGAAGGGCTCTTTTTCACTATATTAAGAGGATTCCTGAACAAACAAACTTTAATTCTTGTGAACTGGTGTGAATCCTACCCTCTCTGTGGGGCTGATATTTTCTTTCTGGCTTGGTTTGGGTCTTGCAGCAGGAACTGAGCGCTATAAAAACAGCATTCTCTCTTCCATCAGCATAATGAGTAGAATAGAAAGTCGCAGCTTGACAGACCTTGAATTGCAGCTGTCTTCCCTACAGTCAAGCTGAGATTTTGAAGCTGTGTTTGGCCGTCTCATTGTTTTAGAATGCTCCTTGTTGCTTTCTGCTGCACTGCATCACATTTTCATAGGAAATGTTCCAGTGAGTTTGAACATGTCAGTTCTGCTGTGTACTGTGATGTACTCAGTCTGTGTTTAGCTCTCATCTGCAATTTACATCTGCAACGCTGGCTGCGTCTTGTAACTTGCCTCGTGTGTCTGTGTTGCAGCATAAGAATGCTTAAAACTTCCCTCCATAATAATTCAAATTAAGATTTTTTATTCCAGTTGTTGGTCCCTACCCTATCTACTATGTAGCTGAGAAAAATTATGCCAGTTAAAAGCTACTAAGGGGCAAGAAAGGACTTACTGCACAGGGATAAAAGAGATTACCTTTCTCTTTAGGTAGCATTAGAAATGCCTCAGAGCTTCATGATAAGTTTTATGTCCCCTGGTGGGTATTTCCTTTCAAGAAAGATGTGGGCAACCTGGAGGGAAAACAGTGAAGGTCTGAGAATAGTTAAAAATCCTGAATATATGACACACCAGAAAACACTGAAATAATTTAAGTTCTTTAGGGAAAAGAAAATTAGACGATTATCTTGAAATCACTAAAAAGCTTCTGCAAAAATAAAGTAGAATATATTCCCTTCATATTCATAGTTGATAGGATAAAAAAACCAAAAAAAACAAAAAAAAACCAAAAAAAAAAAAAAAACCAACAAAAAAAAAAAACAGGCAATGAGGTTTATGGGCTCAAAATAAAAGGCACTTTCCTGATGGTAGGGAAAATCAAGTACTAGAATGGGTTAATTTATAAAGAGGAAGCATAATCATTTGAGGTTTTTAAAACCAGATGAGCTAATATTTTTCAGTAATTATGTAGATATAATTGATCTTGCCCAGGGCTGAGAAAGCACACCAGATGTTGTCTTGAGGTTTCTCTGGTCTTATGTTTCATATGCTCTTCCCAGCATCAAGTAATGAAAAGAAAGGAAGAGTGACCAGGTTGTTGGAGCTGGAGGGGAGCTTTCCTGACTGGACCATGGTCACCAGCAAAGGCCTGGATTTCTGTTTGTGTTGTAACTCGTGCACAAGTCAGAGCACAGCGTTGTGCAAACCTTGAACTAAGCTGGAAATTGTATGTAAAAATGAAAATGCCCTCACCAACTGTACATACAAAGTGGCAATTAGATCAGTTCCACCCAGTGTGCGTATCCTGTGGCAACTATTAGAGTAATTGCTATAAAATATACTATAGAAAGACATCTTGCAGTTTTAAAATATGCAGACTAATTGACCTAAAAATGAGTGTTATATTTTATGATTTTTATTAAGATGCAACACTGGAAGTAAATTGAGTCTAATACATTGAACAAGGCAATAAGGTTGAATTAGATATTTTAAAGGGATTTTTTTCCCTCTTCTATTTAAGTACTTCCTTATTCTAATTCTTTAATGTCCGTAAGGTTTGTAGAACACCTACATAAATTTGATTATACTAAATTACTCTATTTTCTCTGAGCCTGGAGCATTTCATGTACACATACACAAAAAGGAATCTAATGATAAAGCACATCAGAAAAATCACATCTCTATCTGAAATCTTTGTGTATGCCAGTTTCACACTTTAGTTCTTTAAACAAAATAATGCAAATACAATGTACAACGGCAGGGTGTTTTATGGCATGTGCTATTGGCCACAAATTTGCTGTGACAAAATGGAAAATGGAGTAGAAAAACTGTCAATGTGAGTGCTGAAAGAGACTACTGCAACAAATGGTGACAATTAGCTTCTCATTTTCCCAGCATCATTGAAGAAGAAGAGATTAATCCTTTTCTGGCAAATTCAGAAACTGTAGCAGTTGTGAGAGTTAATACCTTTCAACTCAAGGACCCCCACCAAGAATGGGAATGCTGAATGATTTCCTTCTCTTAACAGGAGGCAGCTTTCATTTCACCTCTGTTCCTGTCTCGTCTTCACAATCTGCTGGATGGGAGACCCCAATATATCATTGTGACTGACATGTCAGGAATGAGGCAGTTCCAAAGATTGCTACGTTTCAATTACTTCAATTAGCAATTTTTTTCAAATAACCTTATGCACTAGTGCTAAATGTGTTACCTGTTCAGTAATTGCCAGATAGTTATTGGCAGACATACGGGTCTCTGCTTCTCCCACTTGAGAAAACTGTGTATGCTGAAAAAGCTGACAAAATAAAAACGTGATGGTGTTCTTAAAAAATGACTAATCAAGTGTCAAATGAATATCCAAGGAAGAGAAATATCAGAATGACAGTAGTGGAATTTGTGTCTGTGTTTACTGGTGCCTTAGGTGCCTTTGAGTTATGACTAGAAGTCTAGCAATAAACTAGATTTCTTAATGTTTTTTATTATGTTTCTCTTGGCATGTTTTTGGTCTCAAATGGATGTCAAGAGGCTTTGTGGTTATTTGCTGGTGAGTGATTTGCTCACCGCAAATGTGGAAAAAAAAAATTCTTCCAAAAGGCATTTCAGTCCAAGAAGAACTATCCTCCTCCTCTTCCTTGAGTCCCAGAGAGATCTGAGACCAGAGAGTTGACATGCTCACTCTGGTAAGAATGTGGCAGGAGAAGACTGGGAGGTATTCTGACCCTTAAACTGAGTCAAAATCTAAAGCAAATGTGAAAAGATGGCAGGTAACCATTTCCTTTTTGTCTTCTTGGCCTCTCTCCTGTTCAATAATGGGAACCACAAACATATTTCAAGACAATGAATTTACAGGGCTGCTCATGTTCATTCAGAACTAGCCCAAGGGTTCCCAGCAGTATGGTCAAAATCAGATGATGATTTTGATGATTTGATGATTCAAGACTGTTAACAAAATAGTGGAGATTTTGGGGGTACTTTTCCTTTCTATTTTCAACAGGGCAAAAGTCATCATGGTGGCAGGAGCAGTAGCAGCTGCAGGAAGGGAAACAGGAACAAGGTAAATGTTGCTAAATTTAGCAGTCCAGAGTAGAACCATATGCAGCTGACACATAGCTGTAATTTCTTTCTTGGTTTTCTAATGATTTTCCAGGATAACTGTGATGCCAGTGCTTTGCTGTCCTTCAGAGTCCAAGCTCCTTCAGGTGCACTCCACGTTCCTTTCTAACCTCTCTTCAAAATACCTTCTGCAACACAAAGTTAACTACCAGAAAAAAAACTTTATTTCCTCTCTTTCTCTTTAAAGAGAGAGGATACAAATATTTCTTCTCATGTCCACATTTCACTGCTGCACATTCATCTGAGGAGAATGCAACAGCAGCCCTGTAGTGTATTGTGTGCATTTCCGATATTGCCCCACTGAAGTTGCAAAGCATTGTCATTTCCCAGGACATTTGGCAGAAGAGTATTGGAGTAGAGCTCTCTATTGTAGAATAATATAACTGTTGGACTACTTCATTAAGCCTCCTTGTTACTAGGGCTGCCATTGTTTCTTTATGGACTGTTACTTTTCATTAATGTCATTCGAGATGTGGTACATGCATGATATGCAGCATGCAGGCACACTTTAAGTTAAAAGAATTGTTTTGTAAGCAGAAAAGAGTAGAACAAAATTATAGAAATTAACTCTAACAGAATTATTACCTGGAATGACCTACTTCATGTCCTAAGCACTGTTGTGTTATCTTCAAATATATCTTCAAATAAACGTTCAAGGCTCTTTTTAATTTATTTCATCAATACAGTTTCAATTCCGTCCTTTGGACATGATACCAGCATGTTATGGTTTTCATCCCTTAGGTGCTTTAATCCTGATGTTCCTGTGATTGGTACAACTTCTAGTACCTTCTGTACCTTCTTTTGACTAACCTAGTTACTTGTGCTTTAACAGCAAAAGAGCAAATTCAATTTATAGGAATAGATATAGAAAACAAACCTTGCGTTTTAGCAGCTAATTTAATCTAGGCTCTTAATAGAGGATGCCTGAAAGATCAAGGGGACAGATCGCCCAGAGCCTGGAAAAAACTTACCACATTTACCACTTACAGGCCTACAAACATTATATCATTTTAAAACTGGTTCCTAAGTAAAGGTTTGGGGCTTTTTCTATGCTGTTAAGTCCATGATTCTCTTAACTTGGGCATATTTCCCAGCAAAATGCTGTTTTTTGTTAAACTGGCAAAGGTCTTTAAGGGGCCATTTCAATTTCTACAGGAGCACTTGCTGGGCAATATGTGCATTTAGAATACATTGGAAAATACGGTTTGTATGATGTGGGTTATCAGCAGTGATGAAAGACCAGTGGGGTTCTTTTAAAACTGCTGACTCTTTTGTAAAAATGTGTAATGATTTATGAAAATTGTATCATGGGGTATTATTGAGCAAAGTCTTTCCAGGAGACTCTCATTTGTCATTCTTAGGCACCAGTGAAAATCTTGCTTAGTATCCTGCTTTCAGTCTGAATGTCCACCTGCCTTTTTAAGGACATTGATGTGGATGGTTCCGGTCCTGCTCTGAAGCCTGCAGGCTATGCCTCTCTCTCGCAGTGAAGTTGTTCAAACTGAAGTAGTGAGCAGCAGAAGGGAAAGAAGAGAGGCTTTACAGCCCTGTGACAATTTAAATACAGCTTGATTAGAGAATTGTATTGGCAGTGACTGTCAATTGTATCTTGGCCCAGCTTCATCTCTATCAATTTCCCTTCTCTTTCAGAAGTTTGCATTTTCCTCCCAGCACCACTGTTTCCAGCTCTCTGTCTCCAGTTTTTGTCCTTTCTTTTCCACCCTTCCCATCTAATGCTTGTGTCCCTGCTTCAGTTAAACCCCTGGACCCCTCTCTTTGCCTAGAAAGAAGGCAGACCCAGGCTACCCTGTAATGTGTTCAAGTGAAGAGAAAACCTCTCATTTCACTTGCAGCTTTGACAAAGTGCCTTCACTATCCTTGAGGGGGTTGCCATATTGAAGGTTTGGGGTTTTTTTCGCTGCGGTTTTGCGCAGCAATGCAAAAGGGATGTAGTGAAAACCACCCAAAACTCAGTAGGAAATGACAAAGACATTGGGCATGGTAGGAGATCATGCTCCTGGAGCAGTAGCTGTAGAAGCCTGAACCTTATCTCATTCTCCTTTGTATTTATACTCTTTCCCAGACACCATAGATGATGGACCACCAACACTTGTGGGGTAGCCGTGCATAGCACATAAATAGAGTGGTCAGCAGGACCAGGGCAGTGATCATGCCCTGTTCTCAGCACTGGTGAGGACACTCCTCAAATACTGGGCTTGGTTTTGGGCTCCTTCAAGAAAATGCTGGGGTGATGAAGTGTCCTTCCAGAGAAGGTCAATGGAGATGATGGAGGGTCCAGAGACAAAGTCAAATGAGGAGCAGCTGAGGGAGCTGGAGATGTTTTTCCTGGAGAAAAGGAGGCTCAGAGGGCACAGAACCTTATTGCTTGTTACAACTGCCTAAAGGAAGGAGGTTGTAGCCAGGTAGGATACGGCCTCTTCTCCCAGGCAACAAGTGACAGGACAAGAGGAAATGGTCCCCAGCTGCAAAAGGGGAGGTTCATGTTGGATTTCAGGAAGAATTTTTTCACTGAAAGTATCGTTAGGAATGGACTGCCCAGGGAAGTGGTGGAGTCGCCATCCCTGGAAGTGTTCAAGAAAAAACTGGACATGGCACTTCATGCTGTGGTTAATTGACATGATGGTGTTTGGTTAAAGGTTGGACTTGACAATCTTGGAAGTCTTTGCCAATCTTAGTGGATCTGTGATCCTGAGTGGGGCCATGTGCCTTATGTGAGCATGCTCAACGTGCAATTTGTAAAGTCATTGTGGAGCGTGTGGAAAGAAAAGGTGCTAAGAATGTCTGTAAATTCTAGAAATTTCTTCTGGATGCTTGATTTCTGGTTTAGAAAAAGCATTTCTTATTTCAAGCTTGTTTATTAGACAATCTTTTTGCCCTTTGGTCAGTCACTTCACATTAGCATTAGGCTGACTACTAACTTTCAGTCTTTTCTGATATGCAGTGGGTTGAAATATTCAAGAGAGGTTTCGTTTCTGCTTCTACTTTTCCTTTTGCTTGGCTTTGTTGGGGTTCTTTATCTGATTTTTTTTTTTTTTTTGATTTTTTTTTTTTTTTTGCGTTCAGTGGTCATTTATATTCTGTCTTTGAAAAGGTATCAATGCAGTTAAGCCCTTCATAAATTCTACGACTGAGACTCTTCTGAACAATTTTAGTCACCAGTGTTTTGTACCCTGGAATAACTAAAATCAAATTAGCCAATCAAAAAACTACCCAATGAACCTTGTCATCATCAGAGTGGATTTTATAAGTGTACATCATTAAGATGTGAGAAAAGCTGGCAAGCCATTATATTAGTACTTGAATTAGATTTCATTTGCTCCTAAGTGCCAGTTGTAAAACAAGTGGAGTCCTTCTTCCTTCTCCTCTCTGCCTGTAACTAGGCTCATTAATCTCAGCAGGGTGGGACTAAGGGGCTGTTCAAAAGAGTCATACATGCTGTCAAAAACATGCAAAACATGGTTTGGTCTACCCTCTAGGAGACTTAAAGTTTTAATTCTTTTTTTGGGCTATTTATGAGAAATGTTATGATGCTACTTTTGAGCAAACTAATTCCGCTCTTCTGTAATTCAGTGCAATAAATCCAAATTGTGGTTTGTTTGGTTGCATTTTTTTTCAAAACCTGCATTTTCTTTAGTATCATAAATTTACAATATAATTTTCTCCTCAGTTAAATTATTCCAGCAATAAAATTCTGAACATCTGACTTAATAGGCACATTTCAATTTAAATAAAATGCCTGATGAATTAAGCTATTAGCAGAGTGCATGCTATGACTGAGATAAATAGAGATACTTTTGTATTCAAACACCAAAAGTGGTCACAAAATTAGGTTTCAGCTGAGCTTTCAAAAATGAGTGATAGCCTTTGGAAGTGTTGGAAGCTTGAGCCCTTACTATCAATAAGGTCTAAGAATCTTACTTGCAAAGTAGTTCCGAAAATACCACCTATTGTCACTGGTCAAAAAAACTAAACTACCAAGCAAACACAAAGCCATCTTAAAGAAATAGATAGTGAGGATTACTTGGAATTTTAATCCAGAAAAACAATTCCTACTGGTATTGCAGAAGTATTTAAAGAACAATTTCCACTGAGTGGTTTAATTTTTCTGGCTTGTTCATGAATAACAGAGCTCAGTGCTTTCACACTGTTGATCTAACCATCAGATAGTAATTAAACTGCTCTACATAGCAATCTCTAAGATGTTATGATGCTATTCTCAGAGGCTGAAACAAGGCAGTTCTGTAATAAAATTATAACTCTGACATAAAACACTAATGGAGGCAGAGAGCTTTTCTCTCGTGTTTCTCATACATCTCCAGAAAGACCTTGAATTACCAAATGAAAATTAAGTTGTTAGTGAGCTTGTTTAACTTTCATTGAATGAATTTTAGTAGATGTGTTGTTTAAATAATAATAAAAAAGCAATGTGATTAGATTCCAAAGCATTAAACCTCTTCTACATTATTTCATTCTCACTAGAATTATCTTAGAAAGAGAATACATAGGGCTCTGAACTCCCAAATCTATTTCTGTATCTGCAGTTGTCATTTTACTGTCCTTATTTAGCAATTGCTACTTCTGCCAGTGTCCTACCCCATTCCTGCCATTTCTGGACCAGTAGTGTTTGTGTCAACCCTCATTTCTTCCAAAAACCTTGTATTTGAGATATATCTCTAATGTGATGTGATATCTTACATTGTGTCTCCTCCTACATGGAAGGACAATGCAGGAGGGATGAAGAATCCTCCCCTGTTCTGTATCTCCAATCCCCTTGGTATACAAGGGAATAAAAAACTAGTGCCCATTCCCAGAAAAATCCAGTGAAAAGGTGGGATAAAACTGAGGCTGACCACCAGCAGATGATATGACATGCTGTGTGCTTGCAGGTTTGCCATGACATTGCCCACTTTTCTGTCCCTTCATAACTCTCCTACAGGGGCTGGCTGGGTGGGGCACAGGGTGCGTTTGGGCTAAGCAAGGGGTTGGAGGTATTCCTGGCTTGGTGCACATGCTCCACCTTGGGATATGGGGAAGACTGTGCCTGAAGCAGAGATGGTCTCTGAAGCTTTGCTAGAAAAGGGTGGCAGGAGGGAGCTCTTTAGGCTCTTTCCTTGCCTTGGGCCAGGCTCTCACTACAGTTTTAGCAATGTAAACTGAGACTGAGTACTCTTAGATTCCAACAGTGCCAGCATGGCAAAGCAGGGCCTGGAAACATGTACAGACAAGAGATAGGGAGGGGCCTCTGTCCCAAATAGTACAGGCAGAACCAGACCCGGTCTCAACAGGGACAAAATAGTTGCAACACTTTGCATGGAGTGGAATCTTGGGCCATGGGAGCAAAACTTCACGTGAAGAGGGCCTAAGGACCTTTTGCCCTCTGCTGTAGGAAAAAAAAAGGATAAAATAGATGGTAGATGCCGGTCATGCTATGGGCAAATCACTTCTAAGTGCCTTGAGTAAGCATTTTGAGACATGGCACTGAGCCTGACTTGATTTATTCAGCTCCATAAACATCCAGGCTAGGGGATTATCTTGGCTCTGTGTGGCTTAAAACAAAATAGTTAATACAAAATCAGCATCAATCTTTGGCTGACCAAGGAATAAAACTGGGTTTTCCTGGATGCTAATTCAGTGCACCAGACATCAGAGCTCCTTATGCCTCAAAGGACAAATAATGCTTTCGTTGCTGAAGGACCTGTGGCGCAACTTCCCAAGGCACTGACTGACTTGGACAACCTAAGTTCATACTGCAGAATGTGTAGCTTCTCAATCCTTCAGGAAGTTCAGTTTTCTCTGGGAGGTTCTTGCAGCCATCAATGCCCACAGCTGACTTTTTCTCTGCATCATGGGAAGAACAGAGAAGTTTAATGCCAGTTTTCCAGTTTCACTTTTAGTTATGGTCTCGGTCTGTACATACCTCATCAGAGATCCTCAAATGCTACACAAAAGAAGCTGAGTCAGGACATAAAGTTTAGCCAGATAAAGATGGAATACTGCAAAAGAAGTCAGACTAAGAGGAAGGTTAAAGCTATTATTTAAATGTCATTCAAGATATAAGGGTAGGCACAATGTAGCAATATTTGTGTACCTCTGAACTTTTGTAAAATACATAATTCATACAAGGAGAGGGATCTTATAATTTCAGTTATAATCAGATTAAAATTCACAGGGCCTCATTTTTCCAAGGTCTGGATACAAGTGGATCAAAATATCTGCCCTCAAATGGTGCTGAAAAACTTCAGGACAGTAATAATGCCCCTCATTCCACCCTCCCTTTTCTTCTGCAGGACCAGGCTGGGAAATGAAGACTTCATCTGCATCAGATAACACCGTCAATAGTCTTTAACCCTTGGCCTTCCCAGGTACAGCTAACTGTTCTACTCATAGATATTAGAATGACAGTTCTTTCTACAGAAAGAATCCAGTTCCCTTTCTCATGAGTATAAAAACCAGTATATATAAATATGTAGTCATTTATACATGAACACATTTGTATGTGCATATATACATACATGAATATAAAGAACTAGGAGCAATAATTAACACTACACTACTAGTTTTTTCTATGTTTTGTGTAATTTTATTAGTCTTCATGAAGGCCTTGAGATCCCCTGTGTTTTGTTGTAAGGAATGAAAACAATCTGCATTTTGAATGATCAAGAAGAGGAAAAAGAGAGAGGAGAATCAGCAATGGTAATAGTAATATGGACACTTCTCCCCTCTATTGCCACTTCTTTTCCAGCTAGCACTACTACTGAGTATTTGTGATGAGCAGAAACCTTTCTGATAGCTTTGTCAAACACATGGAGATTAAATATTTTTGGAATTCTGTTAATTACAAAATCTCTCTTTGTAAATTGTGTGTTAGCCTCACACAGTAAGTTGCATGTCTACAATGATGCCTACAATAGAGGTGGCTGAAAGGGTTCACAAAATACTCAGTGCCATGATTGTATTTTTTTTTATGAATATTCTAGTCCATACAAAATAATCTGGGTTCTTTACTGTCTGCACTTTATTTCTGTAATTCTTACTACATCTAGTCTTTAAATGGTTTAAAAACATATGCTCATGGTCCTGGGATTGCCTGCAACTGCCTGTATCAAAACACAATTTCCCAGGAACTAAATAGCTTTTAACTGATGCATTTGAGCAGTGTCTGCTGACAGTTCTGCCTTTGCCATTTAAAATTATGTGTATTTTATTGGAAAAATAATCCTCCTTGCTGTGCATCAGTCCACAGTGATTTATGAAGGATGAGGATCTCTGTGACAAATACACAGCTTCAGATTACAGCTGCCACAAAGTTCGCACATGCTCAAATTTAGGAGTTTTGGGGGTTTGGTGGTGCTTTTTTTTTTTTATTGCCTTTTTTTTTTTTTTTTTTTAACTTAAATCCATTGAGAAAAGAAACAGAAAAGATGACTCTTCTTTGATGGTGTGTCGTGTGGTTTGATTCCATACAGGCAGCCGGGCTGGCAGAGAATTACAGCACCAGGCGATCTCTGGAATGGAAAGGTCAGGCTTGGTTCAGGACGCTGGCTGCTTGTTCCAGGACACTCCCGCACTTCCCACAAACTCCCACATGGTGGCAGAGGCAGCTCACGGTAACAAACTACTTAGTCCGGCTGCTGGTGGAGGAAATCCTGGTAATTTTACATCTGGAAGTGTCCTGCTAACTAGCTGTGGGATTGTGGAAAGCCTGCAGGAGCGCTGCCTTTGAATACCCTCCTCTCTGTGCCCTCTGGACACTCCAACTTCTTCTTGCAGGTACATAACGCCTACATTAGCCCAGCTATCTTGGGGTAAATTTGGTGTCCAAAATTAAATGTTAGCATTGTTTTCTATATAGCATCAAATATTCCTTTCTCCTTGTTAAAGTTTTTTAACTTAACTGTTTCCTTACAGTTTGCTTTGTTGCTCTGTGAAAAAATGTCTACAAGTGACTTGGAAAAGGAGTGATAAAAGAAACTTCTTTAAGTTTCTAGCAAAGGAATAGAAAATTTAAAACAGGTGCTCCAAAGGTTAGGATGTAGGGAATGCATGAAGGCATTGAATATAGTCTCAAAAGATCTCACACAAACAGGAGTTATTATTGCTGTGTAATGTTGCTGTGTAGTGATATTACAGCACAAAAGAAACTTCACATGTTGAATGTGAATCTGTACATTAAGTGTATTTTGCAGGTCTGTGTGAGCTCATCCCTCAGTGGTGAAGATCTTAAGGCTTGGGAACATATAAATTCACTTTATCTTTTCTAACACCAAGAAAAGAAGACTTGACATACAGAAAGAGAAAAAGAAATGCACTTGGAAGTGAAATTTGAGCTCCTGAGAGACTGTCTTTAAGACTTCATGATCTTGATCCACAGGCCTGGCTACACCAAGTGCCTATGAGGACAGTTTGAGAATAAATAGTGAAGCTTACTACACTATCTTGTGCTAGTAAAAACAGACTGATAATTTCTGCATTTCTCCTCTGGCTGGGAAATGCCTCATTCTTTTTCAGCATCTTTTCTCTGCAGTCCTTATCTTAAGGAAATAGGCAATGATCCGTGTTCTAGTGTACTTTTATGTTTTGTAATAGTTTGTCTTAGTATTTTTCTGGTTTTCCCCAAGTGGTTTACCCCTGTTTGTGCCCCCTCCCTCTACCTGTATAATCCTTCTCCTTGGATGAAGTCATCCCCCAAACCTCCGCCCGAGCCTCTGCCAGTCACTCAGGGTGCCATCCCTTCCATCTAGAACTTTTGGTCCGGGGCATCAGGGAATTGGTCAGAGGCCAGGGGTCCCTCCCCAGGGGCCACCCTATATGCTATCCCAAATGCCCATTCCCCCACTTTCCATCCCCTTATTGGTCAAATGAATGTTGTCTACTTTTGTTTCCACCTCCCTTTAAATGTTACCTTGGCACAAACCCCAAGGCTCTCAGCAGGAGGATCCCCTGAGGTATGGGGCTCCCCCAGAGCTCCTGAATAAAACCTTGGATTAACCCCCTGTGAGTCGGCTCCTTTCATCTCTCACCATTGTCACCAGTGTCTCCTCTGCAGCTGGTGATCAGCCCAGCTGCCTTCTGTACCCCTGGGGCACGGGAAACTGTCCCCCCGCTGTCCTCCCTGCTGTCCACCGTGTTGGGGCTGGCCAGGGTGCCCTGAGTGGCACATAGAAGGACACAGAGGAGCAGGGACAATCTGTATTGTGCCCAGGAGGGTCGTCTTTTCCTCTGCTACTTTCAGTTGGGTTCTTCTCTACATCTGTGAAGTCACGAAGAGCAGAATCTGGACCTGGCCTTGATTTTTTTGCCAGCTTTGTTCTGTTGTCTCCCACTCCATCTCTCCTTCAGGAGAAAGATGTGTTCATGTTCCTGTCTCCTTGTTCCTGCCACTTGGCCCTCCATTAGGAAAGTGAGGACAAGTTTTCCTCTATCCTACTGAACTCACTGTCCTTGGAAGGATCATCCTTGTTCCAGTGGTGATGGCAATGATAGAGGGAAAAGACTGAAGAGAACAGGAATGATAAAAGGGTAAAGAAAAAAGATCAAACACTTGAGAAAAATGAGTACAAACCAGCAGAGTACAAAAAAAACACCATCAAAATGATGCAGAGACAACGGAGAGGCTAAGGAGAATTTTTGTTCTTGCTAGATTTGCATGCTTCATGTGGTTCCCTTACACATGAAATATTCATGTGCCTAATAATGTGACTTATTGGTAGCTAAAAAGTTATTTTTCTTTCCATGAACATATTTTAAGAGTGAAGAACTTGAAAGTATTTCCAATTTAATAATAACAAAAAAAGGTTGAATCAAACACAGAATCACAGAATAAGAATATGCTGAGTTGGAAGGGACCCACAAGGATAATTTGGTCCAATTCTTAGCCCTGCACAGACCATGCCCAAGAATCACACCATGTGCCTGAGAGCATTGTCCAAATGCTTTTTGAGCTCTGTCAGGTTTGGTGCTGTGACCATTTCCTTGGGGAGCCTGTTCCAGGGCCCAACCACCCTCTGGGTGAAGAACCTTTTTCTAATAGCCAGCCTAACAATTGGCTCCCCTGACAACTTCAGATCATTCCCTCAGGTCCTGTCACTGGTCACCAGAGAGCAGAGATCAGTGTCTGCTACTGCTCTTCCCCTTACAAGGAAATTGTAGGCTGCAATAAGGTCTTCTCTGAGTCCCCTCTTCTCCAGTCTGAACAGATCAAGTGACCACAGCTCCTCCTTATTCGGCTTCCACTCAAGAACCTTCACCATCTTCTTGGCCCTTCTTTGAATGTTCTCTAGTACTTTAATTACTTTCTTATATTGTAGCATCCAAAACTGCCCCAAACACTCAAAGTGAGGCTGCCCCACCTCAGAGCAGAGCAGAACAATCCCTTCCCTTGCCCAGCTGGCCATGCTGTGCCTGATGCCCCCCAGGGAACTGTTGGCCCTCCTGGCTGCCAGGGCGCTGTTGACTTGTGTTCAAGTTGACGTTGACCAGGACCCCCAGGTCCAGCATCTCATTCCCCAGTCTGTATGTACATCTAGGGTTGCCCCATCCCATCCCATCCCATCCCATCCCATCCCATCCCATCCCATCCCATCCCATCCCATCCCATCCCATCCCTTTCCTTTATTGAACATTTTATGATTGTTGATTGCCCAGTTCTTTATTTATCAAGGTCTTTCTGCAGGGCCTTCCTGCCTTCAAGGAAGTCAGCAGCTCCTTCCACTTTTGTATCATCTGCAAACTTACTTAATATCCCTTCCAGTCCCGCATCCAAGTAATTTATGAAGATGTTGAAGAGCACAAGGCTGAAGATGGAGCCCTGTAGAACCCCACCAGTGACAGATCGCCAGTTTAATTTTACCCCATTCACTATAGCCCTTTGTACCTGATCCATCACCTATCCATGATGTGTTTATACAGCTGTGTTCTGGACATTTTGTCCAGAAGGATCCTGTAAGAAGCATTATCAAAAGATTTACTGAAATCCAAAATGATCACACAACTGGCTTCCCTTGATCAGCTGGGTGGGTTACCTTGTCATAAAAGGAAATCAGATTTGATAAGCAGAACTTTGCTCTCATGAAGCCATGCTGGCTGTGCCCAATGACTCTGTTGTCTTTCAGATGTTTTTCAATACCACCCAGAATAATTTTCTCCATAACTTTGCCAGGCACTGAAGCGAGACTGACAGGCCTTTAGCTCCTGGGGTCTTCCTTCTTGCCCTTCTTGAAAACTGGGACAATGTTTGCCAGGTTCCAGTCAGCTGGGACCTGTCCAGATTCCCAAGATCATTCAAAAATCACCAAGAAAGACTGCAATGACTTAAGCTAGATGTGAGGATTCTTGGATGAATCCCACCAGGCCACATAGATTTGTAGGGATCCAGCTGGAGAAGCAGATCCTGCCCAATTGCTGGGTTGACTGGGAGTTGATCATTTTCACAGTCAAGATCCTCCAGCTCAGGGCATTGAGACCCCCTCGATCCATCATCAGTGTTGAAGACAGATGTAAAGAATGCATTAAAGACCTCTGCATTGTTCTGTCCTTGTTTGTGAGGTGACCGTTCTCATCCTCTAATAGGACAATGTTATTTTTACACTGCCTATTGCCATTAATATCTTTGGAAAAAACTCTTTATATTGTCTCCCACAGTTCTGGTCAGCTTCAATTCCAGTTGAGCTTTGGCTGCATGCATTTTCTCTTTCTTGCCTTATTTTGAAAGCAAATACCTGGCCAACTCTACTTAATTAACACAATGAGGCAGTTTAAGATTCCCTTGTATTCCTAATGACCATAATACTTTAAACAGCACAGTTATTTCTGGAACCTCTCTGAGTGGGATGTGTGGCATCTCCAGAGAACCCTATTTTGCTGAACATCTCTCTGCAAAGAAAGAATCACAACTCACTTGGACTTGTATGCCAGGTTTTGTTTGCTTGGCTGACAGGCTGATGGGTGATATCTCTTCACCTACAGCATGTTTGCTTTATAAAGACATATTTGTACTTGATAAATGTGGAAGCCCCTGGACTCAGATACTGAGAGCAGCTGACAAGAGGGGAGGTGTGATTTAACTGCTGTGATTTAATGGACATTGGGCAGTTGAGCAGCTACTAGATGGGATTGGGTAAATATTTTATATTAATAGTTACTCTGAACTTTGGCATTCAGCTAAGAATATGCAGCTGATCCTTATATCCTCTTTTTAGGTACAAATTTTATCATCCCAAAGAATGTCTTTGAAAATAACAAAGATAACATGGTCTCTTTGTGCCCAATTGAGGTATCCAGGATTCAAGGGGGAGATTGAGGCACTTCCCCACTTTGCTCAATCTAAAGCTCAATTAACATCTTAAACTTTGGATTCTCATTGGGGGTAGGTTTGCCTCAAAAACAGGAGCGAGGCAACAACCTTGTGAATTTCTGCACTGGACAGAATGCTCTAAGATTAAAAATACACATAAATCTCTGCAACATTTAAGACTTGATTTATGAAGAGTACACAAAGGCAACTTTCTTCTAAACTGAGGTACCCAGGACTCCAGCTATGTGCCCTAACACGGATCAGATGCCACACCAGAATGCAAGCTGAGTGACCTCCAAAATGTCACCCCCATGGGAAGGAGGGCCAGGTATGTGGGCCAGGAGAGGTCCAGAGTGATTTACACTCGGGTGCCTGACCTAAATGACTGGCAGATCAATAGCCAGTTTTTATACTGCAATTTACCTTGATGTACCACTGTGACACCTAAGTATTATCACTGGGATAAGTCAGTAGAAGTTTTCTTTAATCTGATTTTATGCTGTTTGATACTGATTCAAGGCTGCAGATACAGTTCTTTCAATGAAATATATGTACCAACTTACAGTGATGTCCTGGGAGCCAGCGCAACATCCTGACTAGCATTACAGCTCAATGGTGGTTTGGGCTATTACAAGAGGAAAACACTTGAAAGGTCTTTCTGTCATATTCAAAAAGAAATTTGGGAAATGTATGTGAAAAGGCAGAAGAGGGGAAGGATGGAAAAACATATTATAAGACAGCTAAACCCTTTCATTTACAGTGAAATTCAATGGTTCACTTGATTTGAATTCTTTTCCCATTCAGCAGATAGATGGGAAGGTGGTGATAAAAGTGTTTAGCTGATAAGAAATCTCCTTTTCATGCCTGAGTGGCTGAGAATGCTGGTCAGAGAACTAAGAATTCTCTTGAGCTTCTTCAGCTTTAGCTATTGTGGATGACGGAAATGATGAAGTACAAGGGACTTTGTGTATATATACAGGCTTTCACATGCATTTTACAATATATACAGTCATTTAACTGAAGCAAGAAACAGCAAATATTAAGGACCATTTACATAAATTTTGATTTTCTAATTCAAGTAACTGCAAAGATAGTTAAGATTTTGTTTACATCTCTAACCACAGACAACAGTAACCTAACAGGTTCATACTAAGAAGCTAAAGGCTTTACATCTCATATGCCATATAGCTGTTTGCAAAACCTGTCACCTTACTGCTTTAGGGGAAATATTTACAAAGTGTCAGGGATTAAAATGTTAATTTGAAAGCAGAAATTACTGCTTGTGCAGGACAAAGTTTTTTTGAGACTGCTATGTTCCTTTCAGAAACAAAGTAAACTAGTAATAAAATCAATTCAAATTTGACTTCTAGTTCCATTGAAAAAGAAAAGTGAGAAATATTTGGAAAAATCTGAATTTTTGATTTTAAACTGAGCTGAATGATCAAATTTAGCTAAATTTAACACAGAAAATATTACAGCAGAAAAAATATTTTGTGCTCTCACATTCAATTTAAGTGATAGTACCCAGGTTTATGGTTTAGTAAAAACTCAATCCATTTTGAAAGGAAAGGGGGATGTCAATTAGTTACTAGAAATCACCTTTTCTTTAAGACGCTGAAATAAAACTCATTTGCTGATAGGGCCACTAGAAGGACAATCGGTGCAGGGGCTCAATTCAGAGGGGAAAGAAAAGAAGCTAAAAGCTTTCAAATAGAGAGATGAGGGGAGAATAAAAGGATTAAAGAGAAATACTTAGTTGATGTGCTTCTGATTTTTCATGTTAACTATGATTTTACAATCTCTGACTGCTTCTCATGCAGATATTTTCTTATTATATGGAATTTTTCTGTGCCTTAGAAAGATATATCAACGTTTTGTACAGTGAAAGAAAAAGTGGCTAAAACCAAGTGGGAACATAATGTGAGTGTAAAAGGCTTGTCCAGCATTAGGAATACCAGTTTGGGCACATTAACTGCCAGGTTATTATCAAGTAGTATGTGGATACCACCTAGATGCAGGCTTATCCAAGTGCATGCACATTTCAAATTGTTGGTTTGTAGAGAGACAAAGATTTACTAGCACTTGCCATTATCTGTGTGCTTTCATGTGTAGGTATAGAACTGAGATTACAATTCCGAAAGGCTGGTGTATCTGGCTCATCTAGGAACTTGTGGTTTGAGATAGATACAGATATATGAAGATATACATAATCAAACTGCTTATTCTGTATTAAAGTTATTTTTAAATATTGTCCTAGGGTGATGTTATGATGCTTGTATCCCCAATCGTCTGTTCTGTTATGCTGGATATTATGCTCTGTACCTTCAAGACTGGCTCTGAAAAACAAAGTTTGTTTTGTTATCAGCCTGCTCACTCCCACATGGATGGTGAGACACAGACTGTACATAGGGCTGCTTTTGGTTTTTTCTTTTCGCTCTTTTGCTTTTTGCCCTTGCTTTGCTCTTGCTTCTGCCTTTCTCTCTTGCTTTTGCTTGTTAGCTAGTTTAGCTAGGCAGTCCGAAGTTTTCCTGGACTGTTTTTTTTCCTTTTCTTGGAACCATTCGAACCTGCTCTGGACTGGGACCTGGGAAACACCAAGACCCTGCACTTTGTGGCCTGCCCTGCAGCAGCCATTCCCAGCGCCAGAGAGGCCGATAACAGAGCGACCACTCCCCAGAGAGACTGTCTGAATCTGAGATCTCTTCAGAACGGTGAAAGAGTTTTGTCATCCAGTATTGTTCATTTTGTGTGTTGGGGGGTGCGTTGCCTGTTAAATAAACAGGTTCTTTCCACTTCTCTCTGAGGAATCCTTCCCAAACTGGTTGGGGGGTGTGGCTATGTGGGTTGGCTTTTCTGAAGGGGCCCTTTTGGGGGTTTTCTCCCAAATTTGCCCTAAACTAGGACAAATATGAAAAAAAAGAAAATAAAAATCTTACTGTTCTGATATAAAACTAATGATCTAAGCCGTTTGAGAACTGGCAGAAGTTTTTATTCATAACAGGAAAATACAGAAAATAATAGGTAGATAACATGTAAAATACTTGGTTCCTGATTGTTTGGAATTGCTAACTCAGAAAGAGAAGTAAAACTCTATTATGTGTATTTATAGCACTGTGCAGTCCTTTATGCTCGCTACTGGACCCATACAAATCTATGTATGATTCCAGAAAATTAACACTTATTATTGCAATGCACCTCTTCTCTAAATGAATGGGAATGTTACTCATTCCATTCAATAACTGCTTTCATGGCATGGCTGGAATATTAATGCCAGGTATTTCATGAAATACCTGAATAATTTAGGCTTTTCTTGAAATGACCATGTAAAGCAGTGGAATGGCATAATAAAATACTTGTGCCAGTCATTGTGGTGAGTGATTGAAACTCAGTCGTTTCACAGAACAGGTCACACATGATAAGATACATATTTAGGATCACTCCTTTGCAGTTTGCATCTCAGGATGCATCCAATACAGCTAATGGTTACGTTAAGCCATGCTGCTGAGTCCTGCTTCAGTTTCCTGATCGTATTCCCAGCCTCCCAACATTTTAGAGATCACACTGTGAGTGGAGAGCTGTTCCATTTACATCCTACTCCTTTCTTCCTTACTCTTTAAATGGTTAGTTTTCAGCTGGATAACTCCCTCATCCAGCTCAGCTGTACAAGTCTACATACCAGACAGAGTGGTGGGGTATGGAAATAACTGCAAAGGGATGGCAGCACTCAGATAGTGTCATGTTGCCAAGGTTCTGTGCTTTTGCTTATTTCCAAAAGGAATCTTTAAATGTCTTACAAAACAATGCTGTCTGGATTAAATATCCAGGCAACAGTGGACCTTTATAGCTTGTCCACCTGTCTGAAAAAAAACCACCAACAGTCCAGACCTTCTGGGCTCTTATACAAATTGTCCAAACCACTTGTCCATGTTTGTTTGCAGTGTAAAGTGCTGAATTTGTTCTTGCAGCAAGAATATAGTAGGAATAATATCTGGGACAGGAGATGATGCTTGTAAAAAAGGGACATTGCTTTTTTCAAATGGCTTAGGTGGGGTTTTTTACTCATTTCAGCATCAAATAACCAACAAAAGCCACCAACTACTTTATTATTTTCCTCCCTATCTTAATTATATAAAAACATCAGCACTTTATTTAGTCTTTTATTAACATAATCCAAGTACGAAGTTCAGCCTCAGCAAGGACACCAGGATATTGATTATCTGTCCTTTCCAACAGAGTCAAAAATCACTCCTGTGCTGTGTTTATTAATATATGTTCATAGCTATGGCATTGAAATCTATCAGTGTGATCGACCTTTATTTTCAGGCAGTCAATAGCCATTGACCCATGCAGATAAATTACCATAGTGAATTTTGCTGTTGCTTGCTCAGACTCTTATATCAATAATTGACCTACTGAATGCTTATTCTTTTTTCTCCTTCACTTTTACCTATCAAACATATAAAAACAATTCACACAGACTCAAACAAATGTATAAATAAAAAGCAGTTTGCAAATCACTTCACTGTCCTCTGTGCTTGCATGAGGACACACAGTACCTTTCTTATTTCTCCCTTTTGGTGTCAGCAAAACACCCATTTTGCTGGGGAAAAGGGAAGAGCAGGAATAGGGTTTCAAATAGATGGTAGTTTGGATAAAGAATATGTTGTCCTGTGGCTACAAACGATGTCTCACAGGTTTTGTTGACCCCAGTAAAATCTTTTTTGAATGGTCATTATATGAATTGCAACATTTTGGTCTTGATTTGTATCTAAACGTGGCAATATTTAGATATGATAGGATTAGACTGTTTCCTTTGTCCTCTCAGAGACCTAGAAACTTCTTCAAAATATGAGAGCTTAATCTGGCCTTTTTCATAGATTTTGAGAGTCAGTAACAAAATCTTACTTAGACCCAGCTCTAATAATTTAAATAACTTCTGATATAAAAAATCAAATAGTTTCTTAGACTAACTTCCTGTTTTCTTTCTTGTTACATAAAAAACTATTAAATTGCCAAGGAAAAAATGAATAGAAAAAAATTATATATCAATTTGTTTGTGTCCTTTTTGTATTTTATTTGAAAAGGGCATGATTTTTAGGCAGCTTCAAAAGTATATTCTGCTGTTGTTTCAGGAGACAAAGAGGGAATCTTAGCAATCAGGTGGCCTGTTTCTTACTGTGAGCAGCAACATGTAAATTCAGGGATGCAATTTCAGTGCATGTCTTGTGCCATTGAGCTGGAAAATCTCTGAAATTCAGTTTTAGCCTGTTTCCCCTAAAGTTACTGTTTGGAGGCAGAATGTGAGTTTAATAGAAAAATATTGTGTTCTTTGTGTCCAATGAGATTATTATTAAATGAAATGATTCTACAGAGGCAGCTTTGAGTTATTCAGATCTTTCCTCTTTTTTTTTTTTTTTTCTCCAGCCCCATATAAATGTAATTGATTAAGTCTGGGAGGCCTTATATGTATACATGTGTATATATACATATATATCCATAGTGGCTGTATTTACATTAGGGGGTTTTTAAAAAGCAGTATTATGATTTTTAAGCTAAGCCTCTGTTGGTCAGGGCCCTGAGGGTATTAATTGACTGCAATGGCCCTGATCCTCTCCTGAGACCATCCCCCACCTCTGCACCTGAGCCCTACTTCATTTCATCCAAGGGCCAGCAGTCCTGGCTAAGATACAGTGTAGGTGTGCCTGTCTTTACTTCCTGAATCAAACTTGGACCTGTATTATGGCCTTGCTGTCTGTCCTGTCTTCAGCCTTATCTCCTGCTGATACTTTCAAAGGAGTTTTGAACAAAGAGTTTCTCCAGAGGCAGAGGACTTGGTGGGGGAACCAGAAGTCTGTTAATCTGTTAACCTTGTGACTGTGCAAGACTGATGAGCAATGGCAAGAGTTCAAGAAGGTGAAGGTTCTTGCTTCTGAGACCTGGAACAACTGCTCTTTATGTGGGACTCAGTGCGTGGGCCTTGGTGTAGAGGTCCACAGCAGACCATGGTAGGAAAATGTACCACCAAGCCAGCCAGCTTGTGCTTCTTGGATCCTAGGACTGCTCTGTTGGAGGAGAGCGTGTACTGATGCATTTCTAAACTCTTCATGCCGGGACCTGGCAAAGGAACACAGAGACAATCCTTCAGTGTGTTCCCTTTCCCACTCAACACTGGAAATGTTCTACACTGCCATCTTGGTATGTGCTTTATGTTCTTTAAATGCTTTCATGGGTGAAAGGAAGGATGTGTGCAAGGCTTTTTGTGGCATCATGGTGCTCAACCCAGAAGAGAGATAAGCACTGCTGTTCTGCTGACTTCAAGGTCTGTTATGTTTTCTAAAGTTATTCCTCCAGTACTTTGAGAGTGGTCTCCTGTGTGGAGACTAACCAAGTAAAAATCTGCCCATTCAATTTCCACTCCTTAGTCCTGCTGCAAAATCAGCTGCACATGAAGCCTTGCTCTGAGACTAGAGCCCCCCTAGGCTTTTCTGACACAATTCTTCTGTGCATTCCTTCTCCCTTCTGTGCATGCAGTGGCTAATGATCTGAGGGAGTGATCATCATGTTCCAAAAAGCAGAACTGCAGATCTCATCTCTGGTCATCAAACAACAAAAATGGCAAGACAGTGGGATGCAAGGCAGACTGTGACTGCAAAGGTGGCCTGAGTGCTAGGAGTCAGGAGATACTGGGCTGCACAAGATAGTAACCATTCAACTAAATGCAGGAGCTCCTGAAATTTCATAGCAGGATGTCAAAGACAAGGACCTGTCACAGCCAACTGTGGGTGCCAAATTTAGGGCCTCCCAAGGATCCCAGTCCAGGTTTATCTTCTGGGCCCTTTATCTGATATTGCACCTCTAGTGTAGGTGTAGATGTAGAGTAGGTCATGCTCTTTGTCGTTTTCCTTCAAGAAAAGAAGGCATTGAAAATTGAGCAATGATTAATTCAATGTGTCCTGCAGTAGTTGTTGCAGCCATGGGATTAAGGTTACCCTATGTAATCAACATAGTTTCAACTCAGAGTGAGCAGGTGGAATGTTTCCTTAATAAAGAGAACTTCAGTAGTGTTGTAGCTCTGAAGTGTGTTTTCTTTCTTCTAAACAATTAAGAGTAGAGTAGAGGACTCCAAATCCTGTCATCTTTGGTCCTATACAAAAGATACAGAAGAAATAAACAGTCCTGATATACAGGTATTCTATCTCATCTTTGCTGAGATTATTCCTCAATTTGAAAGCAGGATATTTTATAGAGAGTAGCTATCTGGAAATCTGCTCACTTACTGTACAAGAGAGTAAACTTAGAAAAGAAAGAAAAAGTTTAAAGTGAAGTGTTGATTCAGTATGATTTTTTTTTTAATTTTCCTGTGCAGAGCCAGGAGCTGGATTCTACGATTGTTGTGGTTCCCTTCCAACTCAGGGTATTCTGTGTTTCTATGATTCAAGCAATTATGATAAGACAAAGACTAATACAGTAAAAAGAATAATTTATTAATTGTAGTCATGTTTATTATTCCACAATAGCATATTATGGTGGTATATAATTCTAAAGGTGAGAAGTAATGGGGGTTTTTTTGAGATTTGTGCTTGTCAGTGGGACTATGAAGGAGATAATTGTACTTGCAGTAACCAAGGCAATTAATAGTAACAAATTGTCTTACTTCATTAGGATTTTTTTTTTTAATGCTACAGCTTATGGTCTTTTAGCACTTTTTTCCTGCAAAAATCAATGGAAATTTGCACAGTGAACTTTAATAGACTCAGTTATGTCTTTGGAGGATAAAACCCTCTGCTTGTTTCCTTGTTTTCCATATCTGCAGTCACCTATCTCTCTCATCTCCCACGACCAGTGTTAGAGGCTTTTATGTCAGCAGCTTAAATCCTTCCCTTTTGAAATGAACTAGCACAGTGGTTTTGGGTGTTTGTCATGCAAAATATCTTAGTGACTTACTCTTCTTGTATGGATTGCCTGTAGATTCCACACCTGTGCAAGCCACAGTTTATGATGTACTAATCTATGAAATAAATCGTGAAATGCTGTTATTCCATTTTAAGTGGCTTATGGAGTTAAGTTACACAGCCTTTTAAGAAGTTTGCATAATGGAGGCTTTTCCCTCTTTGGCAAAACACAAGTGAAAATTGTCCTTTCAGTGGGTAATGGTGGAAGGAAACAACCACATTTATATGAAGTAAATGTGATATGGTCATAGGCACAGTACAAGTCACAATTTGCTTTATACTTCACTCAAATATTTGTGAAGGAAATAGGTCTGCTATTTGCTTAGCCCAGTAGCTGAGGAAACCTGGTGGGAGGGATACCAGCAAACACTGCTGTCCTTTCAGATGAACTGTGCCATCTCAAGAGATTGCAAGTGATCAGGTCCTCTATTTGTGCTGCATCTGAAAAACTGTTGCTAGTAGTTGAGTACATCTGTGTGCAAGATATTGACTCAAAGTAGGTCTGAAAGGCAGAGCAAAAGAGAATCAATTTAGATGAGCATTTCTTACAGGTTCACCACTGGGCCAATTGCTTTTGTCTGTACTAGGCTTTCTTTGGAGATTTCCTGTAAAAGAAATAAACAAAATTCATTCTCACCACTAACTTAATATAATTCAAGATGTACTTTGTACTCTTTGCAGTAGAAACAATTGGGTGTTCTAATCATTGTAAGTACTGTATAATTAGTCTTCCAAATGAATGTTTCCACTCATCAGGATGACTAAATAACCTGTTGAGTAAAATTCGTAATTTACATAACTAAAAGCCAATAACGGTTTCATCTCCCTTTATCTGATTATATTCTGATTTTATATCCACATTTCATTGGCCACCTGCCAGTCTCTAAAGGATAAGAGGTAATTAGAACCAGTGATAGTGCACTATTGTTATACTTTTTACAGCACAGATGCAGTTGGGTGTTATTATCATATCTGGTACAATTTTGTGGATAATATCATTATGTCTCTGCTGACCATAAATTTAATTGGAAATGTGAATCAATTGAAAATGCATTTTAATCTCTGAATCATAATACATTTTGTTTAACATAATGGTGCTTCAAAGTTCTAAGAGAATATGTTACTCTGTGTGCAGACAGCAAAATTACTGTTGCCTCTGTTCTGTATACACATATATTTGTACAGTATTTTTTTCCTCTCTTTTTATATAATCCATGAAACAAAATACCATTTAAAGTATACCAAGGTAGTGAAAATAAATATGAAGTACTAATTATTACTATTCTGACTCCTATATTGCATATCACATGGATCAGGTGATCATACAGCACCATAATAAAAAATAAATTACCTCAAGTAATAAAATTGTTTACATGTAGCCATTTCTTAAAAATTACTGCTGGACAACCTTATTTAAGTATTGGGTTTCAGTGTAGTACCAAGGGATTTTGAGGTTTATGCTTTTTAGTTTTTCTTAATTTATCTACTACAAATAAAACACATAATAAACCTTGAAATAAAGCAGATTGTTCTGTAGAAAGAAGTGTAAGTGTGCATTAGCAAAGAGATGGAGAAAATAAAGAACTCTGAATAATAGCTAATCCCAAGCACAATTTCCTTGATCTGTTCAACACAGATAATCTCCAATGAAGCAGAGTCTAATGTTCCAACACCTCCCCTGCTGATGAATCTGATCTGTATCCTGGATTCTAAAGCAGTAAAAACAGTTTGTAAAAATTCTTGCTACTTCCTAAAATATCATTTTGGAATCAATTGCTTAAATAAAGTTTCTGACAAGTCCCAATTGACCGAAATGGCTAATTGTTCCCATCTCTTAATAAATTAATTCTTTTTACAAATATTCTAATATCTTTGTTGAATTGGGTTACTTATAAGTTAAACTTTTTATTTTTCTAAATAACTTTGGAGCTGGTTTGTCCTGAAGCCCTTCTACTTCTCTGGTTTGAGAGAATCACATCTCACTTTTTCCCTGATGAGACTAAAAGGAAGTCCTAAATTACATGTGAAATTTCTGTCCTTGGTTACTTCCATCACTTTAAATCAGTCCATGGCTTTGCTCTCTTGAACTGCACAATACAATACAGCAGTAATGGTCAATAACTAGCACTGTCTTCATTTGTTTTATGGATTTGTATTGTTTCTTCTCTATCGGTATTAGTCTCTTTTAAAATTATGTTCACTATTGCTGCGTATCTTGTAGTTTTAGATTTTCTTTTTCATGTCTTTGATTTCCACTTTTCCTGTCTTTGAAAGTGTAGAAGGACTGTCCACACTGTATACCACAGCAGACATTGGTGGTACTCCCTTCTTGCTGAATTCGCTCTTTGGGTCTTGTTCTGCCATTCTTAAAGAGCTGGCAAAGTATTCTTTGGTAATAAAGATTACAAAGTTGGTGTAAATTGTGCTTCAAAAACACATCCTACTTTCTTTAACCATTTTGGTGTTCCATGGTGGAAGGTAAAAACACCTTTAAAATTTTCAGCCCCTGGGACAGAAGTAGGTCAGTTGTCAGTTCACATCCATGTTACAAAATAGCATACATTTAATCATTCTGTGTGGAGTAAAAGCTGAATTTGCATGAGCTCTGGCAAAGAACCAAAACCAGGATTATAATTTCATAATCTCACTTCAGTGTGCATAAATTTATCTATTCCTGCTGTAAGGAAAAATGGAGCTGTGAACTTTACACTGACTAAGAAAAGCCATAAGGAGTGGGGTAAAATTTTTTTACTTTAAAAATCAAAAAAAAAAGGAGGGGAGGCTAGAATTGTCATTATAATCAGTTGTCTGTCACATATTTGGTATATTATGGGGAAAAAGGTATTTAATATCACTTAATCAGGTTTGGGAGGTCAAAGCCCCAGCATTTGCTTTAGGTCTAGCACAAAGATTATATAGAATTGACTTTTTAATAACAGAACTAACATGTAGGATGAAACTTTAGGAAAATCTGTCTGGAGTGAGGCTCAGAAAGACACATGAGCAAGTATAAGAATGGAAGATTGTGGATGTAGAAAGGAGATAGAAGTGTACTGCTTTCGAAGTGCTTAGATGTAAATTATGCCACTGTGTTAGAGCAGAAATACATATGTGCTAGCAGCTCCTTGAGGTAGATTAGGAAACAATTATTTGAACTGTGATAAACTGCTATTGATGACCTGGTAATTCAATTGACCATGGCAATTTGTGCATCAGAATCTGGAAAAAAAAAAAGTACAGGGAAGGAAGAAAAAAAAAAAAAAGAGGAAAAAAAAACCCAGCAAAACCCAAATTGCCAAATATCAATCTGATCTGCATGATCAGAAAGGTGTATTAATGAACAGTAACCAATATTGCTTCAAAAGACATTTCTGCAAGGTATCCTGCAGAAGCATTTTCTGTAAGTAATGGTGATTAGATACTAATTTAAATAACGATAAATAAATAAACAAACAAAGAGTACATTATTTATATATAATTTTTTATGAGTTGACAATTTGCTTTACAAAAAAAAGACCTTTTTGTCTGGTTTTTCTTTCACAGGGGTGCAATTAACACATCTTTACTTGACTGTACATGGGAAATGTTAAACAAGGCTGGAATGGATTTTCCATCATTCTTCCACATTGGAGGGAACCCTTTCTCATGTAGTTTTTTCATTTGCTGGTCTGGTTGAACAACTTTTCTAGAGATACATAGGCAAGGAATTATTCTTTCCCTTTATTATGTGGAGGCTTTTTAGCAGGGGAGACTTGTATCTTTTATTCTCCTTTCTTTCCTTACCTTAGATAAATACACCAAACCAATTGCTATATATCCCCTTAAATTCCTTCTGTTAATAACCTGACTTCTCTTTGAAGATGTCTTAGGACTTCTCATTATGGTTTATCACATTGATAACTCTCTGTTCCTATTTTATGTTATTTTCTTTGCCTGACTATGTCATTTTGCCTTTCTTTTACTTCACAATTAAGTTTGTCTCATTTTCTTCTCTTCCTAGAAAAGCTTTTTCTTATTATTATCCCTTTACATTATTATCTTCCATATCAAAATCAAAATATGTTATAGGCTCTCGTATCAGTGTTCACTTACATAACATTCTTTATTGGTGCATGCTCTTCTTTCAGACAGTTCGGCTGATATGTTTTGTCTTGCAGAATTTTAGCATAAAGAAACTTTTCTAATCTCTTCCCCTGACTGTCGCTGAAGTATTCCCCTGACTTTTTATCCCTTCTTTACCCATAGGCTATGACTTTGTGTTTGATCTTCATTCTTTTAGCATTTAAACTGTTTGCACTTTAATTTGGGCTTTTTCCAGTTGAACACTTTGGTCCTTTTTGTTCCCTTCATCCAGTAATCATGTGTGATCTGCTATTTATCATTCCCAAGTGTCCAATTAACCTCCCCTTTACAGATTTATGCTTCCTTATAGCTGCACTTTCTGCTGCTGATGCTGTCCATATGCATACATGTGGCTCTCATACTCAGACATTTGAAGTTTACGTGTGCAACACATTCCTGATTTGGAACCTGCCACCCTTGGTTTTACATATGAATGAACTTATTGAAAACCAATTGTATGCTAGAACATTTTATATATAACACTTCTCAGTTTGTTTCAGCTAGTATATGTATTCTAGCTACGGGTAGCAACTCCTTGAAGTTTTCCCTCCACTCCCAAAGGCAAAGTGCAAATCTTCTTGGTAACCCATATACATGGATAGATAAAGATTTTTATTTTGTCTTTCTGTTATGTAAAGAAAGCCCTCATTTTTTACAGAGCTGCTGTAGTGACATAGCCCACATCTTTTATTCTGCCTTTGGAAGAGAGAATGTTTCAAAGAAAGGGTCTTAATGATGATTTTCTTGGAGAATTTGAAATTTCTGTTGGAAATTTCTCTTTGGTAACAAACACAATTCGGGACAGACAGGACTTTCCAATGGCTTGGCAGTTTTGAAATTGGGAGATTATAAAGGCTGTTTAACAGCATTCCCTCCTCTGAACCTATGTGTGAGCGTACAAATAATAAATGGGATTTTTAGGTGCCTAAAGCTTCTCATCAGCTCACAAAGGAACTTCTTGATGGTGAAGACTCTGTTCTCCTGTCTTTAGCAAAATCAAGTATCTGACTCTTTCAGCCACTGTCCATTTGTGTATTACAGGTTACTTATCCACTTTTTTGGGATGGGGTGTTTGTTTGTGGTATTCACATTCTGTGGATGCCACATTTGTTTGTTTGTTTGTTTGTTTGTTTACCTGAAGTCCCTATCCCTGTAGCTCCTAAAGCCCTCTTTCTATGAATTGTGGTTCAAGTTTGAAGACCTATGGTGAGTGGTTCATTGTGATATTCTTTTTGATGTCACCTTCAGTTTAGTGGGAGTGAAAGCACTGGCAAACTTTTTTCTGCCATTGCGCTGGTACACAGAGACTTCTGAAGAAATAACTTTCTTATGCTGATTTTGCCAGTGCAGCCAAGAATTCTGGTGTAAATCTTGTATATTAGACTTGGAAAATATTTAGAGCCCATATGTCAATTTTTGCCTTCATTTCTGAAACTGGTTTAAAATCCTCATTCTCTCATGGAGAGGTCAGGAAATTGCTATTCAGACACAGTCTTTATTGCACCAGGGCGATCTAGTTTAACTTTCTTCATCCATACTTGTCAACCCATGGTTTAATTTGGCTTTTTAGGACTCTATTGTGATCAGTGACATTGCCTATTTTCTCAGTGGTTTAAATAGACCATGAGGAAACTTGAAGAAACCTCCTATATTAAGAAATCAGCTAGAGAGTAGAAAAGGGGCCAATGGTTCAAGGAGACGCCAGAAGGCTTCCTGAAAAAGGAAGTTGTGTGCTTGTAATATGTTTCTGTGCTAACTGCTAGTTTTAGGTGAATCTGGTGGCAGAACTTGAACTAGATCTTCTTGTGTGATGAGAACTGAATTTAAATATGATGTAGAACCTGCTTAGATATGAGCTTCCTATCAGTAGATTATCATATTGCACAATGGCTTTAACAAACAAATGCAGTATTCTCAGTGATTCTGTTCAAGGTATCCTTCTAAATCAGGGAAAAGAACAACAAATTGTGGTGATTAACCCTATTGCTGACATGTCTGTCCTCTGAGGATGACTTTAAATGGCACATTTCAAAAGAATACCTAAAAATTGGCTTCATTCTCTAGAGTTATTCTGCTAAATAACGTGTCACACTCTCCTTACATGGGGTGAATGCTTAAAAGAGGTGCTGAACCTGCTTATGCTTTCTGAAGACAAGCAGCAATATTCCTTGCTGTCTCAAGTGGCAATCTGCTGATGCTTTCAACTATAGTGTGAAAATATTTTGCTTGCAAACCTTTGTGTGGCATTAATGAGATCACCTAATTATTAAGTCCCTCTTAACATCCTCACAGCATACTCCTGCTTAAAGGATTTTGCAACTTAACACAAATTAGAAATAGGATTTAAAAAAAAAGTTTGCAAATGTAATTCAAGGTTCTTAACTTGCAATTACTGGTATTGTAAAAGAAAGAAACTTGTTTGGGGGTTTGGGGGGGGGGTTGCTTGTTCTTGGGGTTTTTTAGAAGTTTTTATTAACAATCTAATGGAAAAAATCTTTGCTCCAATTTTCACTCAATACTCAGTCCTGCTGAAGACCTTCTCTTATGACATGATAGCAGTTCTGCAACAAATTATTCTTACTGCCTGTTTGTCAGAGATTTCCAACTTGTGTTATATCTTCTTGGTGAGAAAAGGCACCAGTCTTAAAACTTCTACTGAAGTTTCATTGCTCAATGTCACATTTTTCATTGTTTCACTCCTCTTTATTAAAACACTTGAATTGTGACATTGCATTCAAACTGAAGAATTTATAAAATATACCAGAAGTCTGAGTCATAAAGTTTGAGATCTTTATCCCTAGAGTAAATATATTTTTCATCCCGCCATGAGTGAGTCTTTGAAAAATCTAAAAATCACATGTTGAAGATGAAGTGTAATAGAATTCAGGAAGTAAACTATCACTGTAGTGCGATACTTCTCTTTGATATAAATTTTTAATATGCATGAAGAGCCTTGGCCTTCTCCCAGCAGTGCACACGAAGACAAGTGTTCCTAGTAATTTACCCCACAGAGCTTTGGAGAAGATTGACTGCACTGTCCACGTAACAATTTGTGTATTGCTGCTCTCCCTGGGTGGTACAAGCAAAAATTATCTCTTGTTTATCTTAGGCTGCAAGATTAAAATTAAAATATGTGTCAGTGGAAATGTGATTGATAGTTTTGGTGTGCTCAGCACTGATTCATTTCCTGCAGACCACGTGTAGTTGTCATTCTTTCTACTGTGTAGAATGGGACTCTTCATAGCTGCCTAAGGGGCTTGGAGACTTGCATAAAGTCAATGGTACCTAGGTCTCCAAATGCTTGAGGACAAATGGAAAATAAGGGAAAAAAAAAATTTTCTTTAATGGAATATACAGAAGATGCTCAGGTAATGTAGTGCAGTTGTGCAAGGAGATGAATCACCTCTTGGAGCAATAGCTGAGTGAATTAACTCTTTTGGAGATCCTTCTTTTTAATCTTCACATAGCTAATCTTATAGGGAAGGAACTATCCTATGTGAAGTCTGATGGCACACAAGGCAATAGCAAAACAGTCCTCTGTTATGAGTACTGAGAAGGATGCAGTTATTTCTCCTGTTTCCTAACGTTTCAAGGTGCTCTCAGGATTTAAGTTAATAGTAAGATAGTACCATATAAAGAAAAAAAAATTACAGAGAGAATAAGTGTTTATATTGTATTATTATTAAGCCAGAGATAAAGTACAGGTTTTTGTAATTCATTTTTTTAACTTATGCATTCTCTTTGATTATAGAGGCATAATTGAGATGGGTAATTACAAACCCTGTGTTTCCTAGTAATATATTCATGCAGTAGTTGCTATAGCGTTTTACAATATCAAGCTCATATGTAAAGCAAATTATCTATTTAGTTGGAATGATATCATTAGAACTAAATTAAATTCTCTGATAAGTACAACTATTCATTAGTTGGCTGTACATTATCTAAAAGCCACTTGCATCTCAGCAACAAAGTTGGAATATTATCCTATCCTACATACATTTGCTCTCAAAAGTATAATACACAAGTTTAACTAGATCAGTTGAGACCATTTTGGTTTTTGATTTCCTAATTAACTTGAATTAAATTGCTGCTGACACATCTGTCTTAAAGTTGGTTTCAATGAGTTTCTGATCTGCTGCAAAGTCTCTTTCTTAGGCAAAGGTTCATTTCTGAAATGCAAAAAGGAAAAGGAGTTTTCAAAAGGCAGCTGGGTGAGTTCCTCTTGAACCAATTGCTTTGTGCTGTTCAATTTTAAAATACACTTTAATAGTATATTAGGTGCTGAACATGCTGGAGAGGTGCCTTTGGGTATTTAAATAAAAATAAATAAAATATTGACTAAGCTGAACTCAGTAGTTCACTTTATTAAACCAAAGAGCCACATGCCAATTTCAAACAATGCATTTGTGAGGACTTAGTTCAAATTAATGTTTAAACTTCTCCTTTTTCCATTGATTTTATGCAAATTTTTTTGTGCAAGGACAAAATCTGAGAGGTACTGTTACACTGGTCTGAATCTTGCAGGATGATTTCCTTTAGCACTGTAATTTTTTCTGTTATCTTCCAGGTTCATGGTACTCAATGCAGTTTTTTTAATGGGCCAGTTCCAGGGGAAAGGTGAGACAGTAAGGAACTGCTTCTCTGTCCATAGCACAGTAGAAGAAAGATGCTTCTCTCCGTTCTTTTATTCATAAATTCAAGCTAAGATCCTGCCCACCTGTACCTGTCCTGGATAATGAATTTGGCATGGAAATTTTAAAACAGCTATTAAAATAATAGAGGAATGCTTCCTTTTTATAGTTTCAGTGTTTCATACCAATGATCTGTCCTACACCCTGATGCAGAATTTCAGGTCAATAAGACAGTACAAGAGTTGAGGTATCTCCTGTCAATTTGAGTTGGAAATCTGAGTCTTCATCCAGAAGATTCCAGTTCCCAGTGATTTACTGGGTAGGAAAAATCATCGGGATGGCTGAGCCCAGAGAGTTGTGGTGAATGGAGTTAAACCCAGCTGGCAGCTGGCCACAAGTGGTGTTCCCCAGGGCTTAGCACTGGGGCCAGTCCTGTTTAATATCTTTATCAACAATCTGGACAAAGAGATCAAGTGCACCCTCAGTTTGCAGATCACAACAGGTTGGGTGGGAGTGTTGATTTGCTGGATGGGTAGGAAGGCTCTCCAGAGGGATCTGGACAGGTTGGATCAAGAGACCAAGGTTAAACAAGGTGAAGTGTCAGGTCCTGCACTTGGGTCACAACAACCCCATGCTGCACCACAGGCTGGGGCAAGACTGGCTGGAAAGCCTGGTGGGAAAAGACCTGGGGGTGCTGGTTGACAGCAGCTGAACATGAGCCAGTGTATGCCCAGGTGACCAAAAAGGCCAAGGGCATCCTGGCTTGTTGTGACAAGCCGGAGCAGGGCAGGGTTTGTCCCTCTGTACTGGACACTGGCGAAGTCACGCCTCGAATCCTGTGTTCAGTTCTGGGCCCCTCACAGCAAGAAGGACACTGAGGGGCTGGAGCACATCCAGAAAAGGGCAACAGAGCTGGTGAGGGGTCTGCAGCACAAGTCTGAGGACAAATGACTGAGACAGTTTGTGTTATTCAGTGTTGAGAAAGGGAGGCTGAGAGGAGACCTCATTGCTTTCTACAACTACCTGAAAGGAGGTGAGGATGAGTGTCATCTCCCAGGCGACAGGATAAGAGGAAATGACCTCAAGTTATCCCAGGGAAGGTTTAGATTTGTTAAGCAAAATAACACCATGGAAAGGGGTTATATATATATGTAGTTTTATAGTCATTTAGCATTCTTGGCATTTATGCACTGCAAACATGTTTATAGACTGCTTTTCACATTGGTTAAATCTGCTGATTTGAATATTAGTATTACTTTGTTTCAGTGAAAACCAGTATATATAAGTGATTTGAGGCAAAGAAAAATACTTTAATTTTATTCTGTTTCTGGATTTGTCTGATTCAAAGCCATTTAATATCTACAGTGGCAAAAGCATCATTGCTTATTTCTTAATAATTCATTGTTATTCTTATCCATTAACATATATCTGAAGATAATACGTATTGATACAATAAATATGCTCTGTTTCTGAGATAATGTTAGAATACAGGGTCAAGGAGAAAAAAGTTGTTTTTTCCTTTAATTAGGCTCGGCTCCTGTTTTAGAATAGTTTGCAATAAAGCAAATTCACTGTAATTGAAAGACGTTTTCACAGTAATAAGCAGAACAGAAACACCCTTCTACAGTGGTTCAGATTTGTTTGGCATAAATAGCACTGGCCTATAGATTTTTTTTGAAGTAAAAAGTGTCACTGCTATGATCCTCCAGGAGCCTGTAGCTTTGAGCTAGATTTCCTACACCTTTTTTAAAGTGAGGTTTCTAGTCACTGAGATCAAATATAAACTAGAAAAGAAAACTTCTTAAAGGGTAGTAAAAATACAAAGTGGGTTGGAAATAAAATAGGCTTATAAACCTGTGCCTTTCTCCAGTTCTGGGTTCTTTGAGAGTGAATTCTTTTCTCTAGTTACTTTCAACCCAATAAATTGGGCCCTTTCTAAATCACAGCACTTGGTATGCAATCTAACTTGGGTCCCTCGGAGAAGCTCTATTTTCTCTCTCCCTCAAGTCTGACTCTGCATGCTCACTGTTAAATGATGAATATTCTGGCCTCTGCTGTGTGAAGACTCCTTGCCAGCTCTCTCCCATATTATAATATTCTTTCCCTTACTGCCAGCATCCACCTTTTTTTCTTGAGCAACCACTTAGAGAGCAAATTTTTAAAACCTTTTTAAGATCCAGATCGCCTACTCCATGCCTTTCCCTCTTTAAAGCTGAACTTTTGTCTTGTGTACTAAATGTCTGAATTCTGTTGTCAAATACTGGAGATTTATCCCCTATGCCAAGGATCCACCTATCCTTAAATCTTTTGTTTTCTGACAGCATGCCAACCAGGCCACAGTTAAATGAACCACTGATGTGTCTAATACCAGGAACACAGATTTCATGATCAGATGACTATATGAGAGTAAAAATTGTGCTGAGTTTTAGTAAGGAAGGTAAAATGCTCTGGCAACCTTAGCATCCCAGTTTTATTAGTGCATTGTGTGCTGGCTAGAGAGTTGCCTGTGAACTAACATAAGGCTCGAAAATGCAAGATTATAAATACAGAATCTTATATAAAAGAAATTAATGAGAAGAAGGAACAGAATTGTCCACAGCCAGAATTTTCAGAGCCCTCACCTGAGATCTGGAAGGCCAAGATTAAAGTCTGCTCCAACATGTAAGTCACAAACTTCCCATCAGAAAAAAAAGGTGGAAATAAATAACACTGAGTGGTCTTCATCTTCCCTTAACTCTTTTTCTTTAACTTTTTGGTTCTTTTCCTCCTCCTGACTTACACAATAGTCTGAGGGTTTTATTAAGGAGTAACTTATGTGTGGTAGGCCACAAGGAGAATGTTTTCACTTGATCACTGTGGGCATTAATGTATACTCCAACATTTCCCAGAGTTGGAGGGCAGGGAATAAAAGCCAAGTCCATCTTTCAACGTTTTAATGTAGTAAGTTTTTTTGCCTCTTTTTTGAAATCAGCAAGGACCACAGCAACAAGTGCTGTGCCCAAAAGAAGCAGCTTTCTTCCTTAATAACACTGGTATTGTCCTCTTTCTTTGTCTCTAAAACTGAATCTTGCAACTACAAACACAAATCCGTGCCATAGCAGTATTATAATCTGCAGGTTAGGCTGACCCATAGTGTTTTACTGATGGGGTGGAGGTAGATGTTATAAATCATTAAATATTTAGGACTATGCATTTCAATTACCAAAAAAGTCAGTTCCATCCCTACTGCAGTAGCTTTGTCAAATGTGGGAATACACATAGTAATCATAAAATGTTTGGAGTTTTCTTGATACAAATATATGGTATTTGCGCCTGACAATTGTAGCAAGAAATTATGCTCATAAGAAGATAAGAATGTATTAAACACAAGCTACATACATCTTAAAATGGCAGATAAGATATAATTAAGAGACAGTTTTAAGTGGAATGAAATGAGTGCAATATCAGAAAGAGACTGAGTTTGTTTCCCTCACTCTAGATCATGTTTGTTAACCACATATGCAAATATGGACTATTTAGCATAGGTGCTTACCTAAGTCAAAATTGTCCAACTGAAGTAAGGCCAATATCCAAAAAAAACCCTGTATGAATGTTTCACTCCATTCATTCTAAGAGTTTAAGCTTGAAAACTGTGTTTCTCTATGAACTGTGAGTTGTACCTGTGTGTGTTGGCCTCTACCCCAATGTGCTGCATAGCTACAGCACATAGTATTTTATGGATACTTTTGATGTTGCAGATCTTTGTCAGAGTGAGCAGAAGATGCTTCTACCAGGGATCAAAAATATGGCTGCATGTACTTTAATTTAGGTAGGTAACCTTGACATTCTAAGTTTTTACCAAAGTTACACAATAAGACAGCATTCTCATTTAACTAGATCAACTTAACACTTACATTAATATCATGCATTTAAGTGCTATTTGCTACAACATTTTCCACACCAAGTATTATACATGAATACAATTTATTAGTAGATAGTAAACAATTTCCATCACTGGGTTCATTAAAGAAAAACAAATATGTCCTGTGTGAAGGATATATTCAAGAAAAAAGGATGAAAAAGGTTGGAATCTTCTACATTTTCCCATGGAATACATGATACTTTCCCCAGATACTTGTTTGCAGAGTATGTAAGAGATACAGTGTTGTCCCAGTGTCTGAGCATTTCATCACAGGAGGGTTTGGTCTGGTCAATCAGATGAAGCACAAGTCACCAAAGAGACCAAAGGTGAAGTTGGTCTTTTGATCTTTGCATTAACTTGGGCATTAACTTGTCTGAGTCTGTGTGTACAGAGACAATAGACCCAGGGATAACCGGGAGCAAATCTCTCCTCATGTGCTGAGGCACATTAACATCCCAGGAAGCAGTAGAAGAAGAGAACCTGCTTTGCTGATAGGAGTTCCCTGTCCTACTGTGCTAGATGAGAAAGGAGAAAGATGAAAGCAGATGGTGATCCAATCCAGAAAAGGATTTTGGATTGGTCATATCTCCTTAGAGTTGCCACGGTACCTATTCAGTAAGGATACATCTAAATTGTGGTAATAAAATGCAACAAATTTCTTGAGGACCAGTAAGTTCACATAAACTCTTTTCTGGTTGTAGGTTGATAACATTTTGGGTTTTTCTACTGTTTAGAAGACCTCACCAAATAGTCTGCTCAAGCAGTTTTCAATGTGATCATTTTCTTTAGTCTGTTTTTTCTGATTGCTGACTTTTCTTTGCATCCAGTGTTTATTGTTGGTTCGGCTTGGATGTCTGAAACTTGTAAAGCAAAATAGTCAGTGGTGGACAATATGAATAGCCAATATCCTTGTTCCCATGCGAGCAGGGACAAAAGTGTATTCACATAAAACCTTCATAAAATAAATCTCTCTTCTTGTTATAAGGTTAACTTTGAAATAGATAGTCAAGTACAGAGCTTTAAAAGTGTGCACATTTATAGAACACTTTATTAACTGGTATTGGGGCTGTCCCAATTTTAGGACTTGGGAGTCTCCAGGGTTGGGTTAGGAATTCTCAGAGTGGTGACTCTGAATTTGTCTTGTTTGTGCTGTCTATCCACACTTTTAAATCTTACCACTTCTCTCAGGCAAAATCAGAGGTGATTTGCTCTAAAATATTCTTTTGGGAGAGGGATGAGAGAAAGCTCACACATTCTGAAAGAATCTGAGCTAAAATGATTAGCATTCAAGACAAAAAGGATGCCTGTGAGTTTTTCCTCTAGTTATATATTCCTCCTCACAGAAATGGAGTGTACACTATAGAGATTTATATGCTTTTGTATTATTAGTTTTACTTGTGTATGCAACCATATCCCTATGGGTAGCTTCTATAAATATTCTTTAGTTTTTCTACACCTCTGCAATTATTTAATCTGAAAGCTCTGGATTTACTCAATTTATGATAAAGTATGTCAGCTGAGGATTTGGCTGTATTACCTCATTCTGGTTAAGGAGGCTAGATTAATTAAATTCAAACATTATATTGTCCATTAAACTATTCCAAAGATATAAAAACTTGAAGCTTCACTTTGTCTTTCTAGATGCAAACCAAATCTTAGCTTATGCCTGTAACAAAACAAAAAGGCAACAAAAAAAGTAACTCATAATACAAGCATATATTATGCCAATTAAAGGCTGCTACCTTGAAAATTGCATTCAGTTCTGAATTATGCACTCCAAATATATAGAAGCAAAGCCACTGCTTCTCTTTTTACATTTTCATGGCAATACTAACTCGTGGAAAGGATGCAGGCATACAGGTGGTGCAGCTGACAATGGTAGGTACTAGGCATGTTTGTGAAGCGGAAAGTGTGTTTTGGAGAAGCTCCCTTTTTCTCTTCTTGGTGAATAAAGGAGAGGGAAGCAATAAAGCTCTTCAGGTTAGAAGTCCTAGGCACAAAGGCAGAAGTAAAAGGGAAAACCTCTGAGAAGTACACGACACTTTCATGCCTGAATCTGCATATTGGCCTACCAAAATCTCTTTCATTTGGACCTGGTGATTTCGATGGACAGGGAACTACAAGGAATGAGTGAATGAATAATGAAAAAACATAATTGCCTGGAATATAGATGCTGATATGAACTTAAGATCAGATTATTTCAAGGCTTTTAAGGAAGGATGGTTCTTGGCAGATACTTAGAGGGAAAGTCATCCCGTGTTTGTCCTACTTCTCATAATTTTTGCCCTAAAGGTTCTCTGACAGCCTTTGTTGGAGAGTTGCTAGTGGGCTAAATGGATTTGCAGTCAAAATCGCAGGGGCATCAACTGATCAGTTGTGACTCTAATATAGATGCTTGTACTGAGAAAGATAGGGGATTTTACAGATCTTTGGGGTTTTTTATTTTGAACCTTGTTGAGAATCTTGTTGAAGTCTATAGGAAGTATTCCTTGATTTTAGTGCATTTTGTTGCTTCAGTTCTGTGAACTAACACAGCAGAATGTAGAAAGCCTTCAGAAAAGAACATATAGAAAAAAAGAAAGAGACAGACACCTTCTGTTGATTCAATTTCCCTTTTATATTCATGACTTCTGTTCACATATGTTGGGACATATTGGTTCAGTCACTTGCAGAGCAGCTCTGCCTTGGAGTTACTCTTTGCAGGTCCTTCCAGCCTCCATCAATCTGCCACTCTGCCTGTTTCCTGCTCTGTTTCAGAACCACATGGCCTTTTTTTTGATAATTTGATGGTTTTTTATTCTTTTGGGGAAGATCAGTGCACTTGTCTCAGCACTAAAACAATGGGAAATGTTTTAACTCTCTTAATTCTTCTTTCCTTAACTTTCTGCTGAAGGACACTAAAATTTGACCCAAGACTTCACAAAGTTGTTTGCTTGTGCCTTGTTGCCCTCCACCAGTCCCTCTGGGGTCACCCCTCTGGGGTTCCCCTTTGGGGACCATCTTCCCACAAAGATGTTTAGCTGTATGAATGTCTTTCATGTCCTGGGTGGGTTCAGTGCTGGTGAAAATGCCTTTTCACACACTTACTGAGTTTCGTAATGAGAAAAAAATTGACCTGGTTATGAGGAATTATCCTTTCCTTTTAAAATGGAGAAATCGCAAGCACAATTAATTAGAATCAACTGTTTTATTGAACAGTGGAAGTTATACCTTGTATCCAAATTAAATACAATTGTTATAGTTGGATTTCTCATTTAAAATTTTATAGCAAAACCAAATTGGGATGTTTGTGGTTCCCAGGTTTTGGTGTGATAGCTACAGCAACAGATGAACTATATATTGTGACTTTTACTTCTTTCAGAGAGGGACATGCTTGAACCCCATGTCAGTTCTCCATGAGTAGCCGTGGACTTTGCTGTACCAAGTGCTTTCAAGCTTGTGAGTTACTGGGTTTAGCCAAGGCAGAAAAACTGATATTGTATATAAATTTGGTTATAGAATTTGGTAAGATGTTTCTGACATAGCCTGTAAAAGAGGCTGTCATTTCAGACAGTTAAATTTTGTGGTCAATCTAGTCCATATTAAAAAGTGATTAATAAGGGGATTGCCAACGGAGACTTTATCTAAGAGAAATTTTATTGAGGGACTTTGATAGTGACTTTAGAGGGGATAATGTTTAGTGAAAATCTGGATAGACGTTTAATGCTTGGAAATCAAATGCACCAAATGCTCTTGGCAAAATTTGCCCATGTCTTAAAATATGAAGTAGTAAATGAGAAGTACTCATATGAACCCATCCAGAGCAATTGGACAAAGGGTCTACATTGAAGAAGATGATTTTTGACTCTGCCAAATGCAGTGTTTGCAATTGAGGGAAAGTACACTGCTCAAATGTGAGATTTGGTAATGTTATCCTGGTCTTTGCTACAGTTGAAAAACTTCAGTGACGTGATGAGATGAATGGGAAAAACCCTACAACATGAGAGATCAGTGAGAAGCTATTCCAAAACAGGCCAACAAGGATACATAACAGAAACAATAAGTATCCCTTAGTGAGAATAATAGCTTGTGTTGTGGAAAAAAAAAATAATCCAGAAAGATTTTGATTCTCCATCCCCTGGATATTCTAAATCTTTCTAGAAGGGGGGCTGTTATTCAAGAAGAAATTTTGGCATGGGCCTGATGCTGAAACAACTGCTCAGGGCTTTGTTACAGAGCATGTCAGTGAAAATATCCATAATGCTGTCTTTTGTCCAAATCTATTCAAACCCCAAGTCCTAAGTCTCCAAAGGATTTTTCTTGAAAAAATATTTGTGTCTGGAAGTCATAAAAAACAAATCAAGTAAAATCAGTAATTCTGCAGAAGCATTAGTCAAGGATTTATAAATTCACTGGCATTCCAAATTGGAATGAAATCTGTAAGACTGGTCTGGTTCAAGTGTAACAATCAGCTGTTTGCTTTGTTTTGTTTTATTTTACAGCTTTTCAATAAAGCAAATTCAGGCTAAATAATCTCGTTCTTCAAGTGGTAGAGCAGTCACTATGGCTTTATGAGAGTTATTTACAAAGTTTTTCCCAAAATAAATTTTCAACAAGGCCAACCTGATTTTATTTTTACACCATCTCTGAGGTTGTATATTGCCATGACTCGTACATCCACAACTCTTGAGTCTTGCTCCACAACTTTTTACTTTCTTAAGGAGAAAATATAACACTAGCATTCTATTTAAGTGCAATTGAACTATATTTTCATTTTGTTCTCTATTTGTATTACTACTTTTAGTGTTGACTTAGGTTCTCATGGTTTGTTCTCATGTACAAAATGTATAATGGTCTGAATTTAACAATTAAGGTATCAAATTCCTTTGAAAGCAGTATCAGTGAGTCAAGCTGAACCTGAATGCGTGTTTGGATCAAGTTGCCAGTGAAATTCTGCAGGATGAAAACAACGAGCCATGGAATAATTCTGTCCATTCATTACACAACATCATGTAAATGAAAACCCATTAATATTAATAGATTTCCCCTTAGTTCACACCAGCATAGATTGAAGGAAAATCGGATCCCGTGCACTCTTTAGGAAAAGAAGAAAAATCAAACCTATCTGTCTGCACTATGGAGCTTAAACAAAGGCACCACATAATGAATTCTCTGCATCAAATGTGCCATCTCTGACATCACCTGCAGAGCACTACATTTATGGCAACATCATGTAGTGGCCATAAGCACCGAAGAAATATTGTTTCACCAAAGTGATTTATGTGCCTGAAGGTGTGTAGTGTAGCTCCAGAAGGTGGTGTAAGGACCAGGCAGCCTGTGCATTCTTCCCTGCTATTACAATTAAGATGTTCTGGAAGAACCTAAGAACATCAATGCCAAAAAAACCCAAAACACCCAACAGCTTTTTTAGAGACTTTAGAAAAGTTCAAAACACTGCATATTCTTGGTAATCTCATGCTTTCACCCACAGATTATTAAATAAAATTGTTAAAGACATCCCTCTTTCTGTAAGTATAAACCACGGGTTTTGGCATACAGGTGCATTTCTTCTTGTATAGTGGGTGGGTACACCTGCAGACAGGTTGAGGTTTGTGGCTATGGACAGAGAAAAGTTTTTATTCATAATCTGCTTTAAACTCTATGACTTTCACTGTCAACTACTTAATGAGTGGGAGTACTACACCACATTTGGAGATACAAGGACTTCTAGCATGTCCCAGAAGCCAGAAATTTTTCTATATACAGAAAAACATAGGTCAGAATGGTAAAAGTAAGGGAGTGATTAAAATCCATGGTAAAACTAATGTGTTCCAATTCTTGTATGTATAGCAAATACATCTGATATTTTTGTAATGGCACAGTAAAAATAGTTTTCTTTAGCATCAGAATGAGATCTGATTATACAGTCTGTACATTAGCAGAAGCTTTGCCATAAAACTTGTGATGCTTAGATTTAGTTGTCATGAGAGTGATCAAAGGACTGAACACCTTTCTTATAAGGAAAGACTGAGAGAGCTGGGGTTGTGCAGAATGGAGAAGGCTCTGAGCTTTCAGTGTGCAAGGCAGGCTTTTGTTTGTTGATGAAGAGAACAAGATACAACAGCTTTACACTAAAAGAGGGTAGGTTTAGATTGGACATAAGGAAAACATTTTTTATTAGGAAGGTGGTGAGGCACTGGCATGGGAGAGAGACATGAGAGAGAGATATGCCCAGAGACACTGGGGATGCTCAATCAGTGGAATTGTACATGGTCAGGTTGAACGGGCTTTGAGCAACATGATCAAGTGAAAAATGTTGCAGATGTGCCACAGGTGGGTGGACTTAGATGATCTTTAAAGGTTGCTCCAAAACCATTCTGATTGTGATTTATACTTATGAAAGAATTTTTCATCTATTTTGGTATTTCAATTTGTAAAAAAATTCAGAATGTACAAAAAATACTTTCTTGTGCAATGGTATTGAATTACATCATCTCAGTAGTGGTTATGTTCTTGAAATATGAAAATACTGGATAGAGGACTCTAATTTGACCCTATTTCCTTCACAATGTAGCAAAAATAAGTGAAGGGAGAAATTCTTAAGTAAAAGGGATTTTTTTTCCTTGACCTCACTGGAAAAAAGTTTTACCTTTGGGAGTGGAGGAAGTGATCTGACATACAAATAAAGAAGCGTTAGGATTGCTGGTTGCCATCAGTAGGAAAACATGAGTTTTAATCCACCATGTGATGTGTATTTGCTACAAAGCTTTGGGCAGCTGGTTGGAAAGCTGTTCCACAGAAAAGGACCGGGGGGTGCTGTTTTACAGATGGCTAAACATGAGCCAACAGTGTGCCCAGGTGGTCAAGAAGGCCAAAGTATCTGCAATAATGTAACCAGCAGGACCAGAGTAGGGATTGTCCCCTGTACCCAGCACTGGTGAGGCCATACCTGGTATCCTGTGTCCAGGTCTGGGCTCCTCACTGCAAGAAGGACATTGATGTGCTGGAGCATGTCCAGAGAAGGGCAACACAGCTGATGAAGGGTCTGCAGCACAAGTCTGATGAGAAGTACCTGAGGAAGCTAGGGATGTTTAGCCTGGAGTAAAGGAAAAAGGAAGAAAAGGGAGCTCAGGGGTGACTTTATCACCCTCTACGACTGCCTGAAAGGAGGGTGTAGCCCAGTGGGGGGTGGTCTCTTCTTCCAAGCAACAAGTGATAGGATGAGAGGAAGCAGCCTCAAGTAGTGCCAGGGGAAGTTTAGACTGGATATAAGGAAAAATTTCTTCACAGAAAGCATGGCCAGGCACTGGAACCAGCTGCCCAGAGAAGTGGTGAAATCCCCATCCTTGAAGGAATTTTAAAGATGTGTAGATATGGCACCTGGGGACATGGTTTAGTGGAGGGCTTGGCAGTGATGGGTTAATGTTTGGACTCAATGACTGAAAGATCATTTTCAATCTTAAAATTTCTATTATTTTGTCATTTAATATAATCAAAATACATTGGGAGAAAAACAAGATCATACAGAGCATGTAACAAAATCCATGTGGAGAATTTGAAAATCTTGCAAACATCATCAAATTCTGTGAGCTTAGAGTCTCAGCGTTTCCTAGTTTGTCTCCCTTTTTTTTGTAGAGTTTAAATTAGGTTGGGATCTCACACAGGAAGTGTCATATGTATGGGATTTCATTTGTTAGTAAATGTAATTTATTTACAAATTCTTTTTTAAAATCAAATTAAATTTTCATAATAAATTATGCATTGGAGCTCTGTTAAGTTCTTTCCTTTTCTCTTGCATAAGAATTTTGGGGACTAGATGTACCAGAGGTTTATTTGGTAGTAGGTGCATAACATTTGGGATTATTTTTGTTAGGCTCTGAACTGAACAGTTATTGGGCAGAAGTTGCACAGAAAAACACAGGTGTTAATTGCTGTCTAGACAAGAGCTGATGGCCTGCTGTATTTTTAGTCTCTCTATGGTATTTTTGCTACCAAAACAAACTAGCATACCTTGGTTTTAATTAGAGGCTGAAAGTTCATCATAGCCTCTAAAAGGGCCTGACCTTGCAGCAAAGTACGTGGCTCCAATTCTCCTTCTATCTTGTTACTTTTGCTAGTGCTTTTGTGTTAAGATGGTGGGTTTTCATTGTGATACAAAAAATGATGCTTCAGAGCCCATGGCTGACCCTACAGCATCAGAGCTTATTAGAACACCATGTGCAGCTTAATTAAAACAGAGGGAGAAAAAAAGAGTTCTTACCCTGAAGAATATTGTGCAAGGCTGCTCATATTCCTGAAGATGTGGTAAATTCATCACTAGAGGTATACACAGGGTTGCAAAAGACTTTCAGTGACCAATCTGAACAGGTGTCTCTCCTGGTGAGTGCTCTCCCTCAGAGAGAGAGACCATAGTAGAGAGGAAGCATTCAGGTTTTTATAGACATGGAAAGCTGCACAGCCTGTCAGGGCTCTCAGAATACAGACCCTTGTGCTGAAGGCTAGCTCTGATGCAGTGTGGCTGTGTTGCTGTGAAGAACTGTGTGAGAACAGGCTGGGAGGTGTCTTTCCCCAAGCCACTTTCTCACCCAGGGGTTTTGGTTTTGCTCAGCCTCTTGCCCCTGGTCCTTGGCTTGATTACTTTGCAGCTGTGCCTGTGGCTGTTCATGGGCTTTGCTAATCCTGACCTGATCTGATGTATTGCCTTCCCAGCTTGATCTCATGCCTGCTGCATCCCTCTGGGCTGGCTCAGTGATCTGGATTCTTGGCTTAGCCTGCTTAGTTCTGCTGGTGAGAGCACCTCTGCTCTCCATGTTCAGCATCCTGCAGTACTGCAGTCCTTGTCAAGGGACTGCCTTGCCTGCCCATGCCTGCCTTGTGTCATCCTCAGCCCCTGGCTTGCTTCTCTGGAAAGAGCAGCCCACTTGTGGCTCCTGAAAGAATTGAAGTGTGATTATGCTGGCTTATTGCTGTAGCTCCATTTGTTAGTGATTCCACATCCAACCAGAAGAGAGTTTTCTGTCCTGCTATAGCTCTGGTTTGTTCTTTTTTCAAATTATTTCTGAGAACAAGAAGACAGAGTGAATATGGATTCTGACCACGTGTCTTCTTACACAGAGACTGAGACATGGCTGTGTGTATTAGACAAGGCTCATCCTATTCCTGATTAAATATTCATAATAGTAATTACTTGTTCACATTACAATACCTCCTGCATCTCCCAGCTAAGAGTAATGCTTCATTCTGCTAGGTAGTAAACAAATAAAAGCAGCTCAGGGGGAATAAATATACATCAGAGAGGACAGGCAGGATACAAGAAAATAAATAGAGCTGATCAGGGAACAAAATTTTCTGCATTAGAAGAAAACAAAACCAAACCAAGATTTTGTTGAAAACAAAAACATTCCAGTGTTGTCAGAAAATGATTGTAATTCATTAATTTACTTACTTGTGTAGGAAAATTATTTGCGCGCTCCTGGCTGTGAACCTGCTGCTGAGCCTAGGCACTTCTGTCACTGCAATAGTTACCTGCCTGGTTCTCTGAAGTTCATGGCTGCCCCTATTTCTCAGCTGTTGGGCTGCCTGCCAAGGCAGGATGCTGTGTGACCCAGGGAGATGTACAGCCCCTGTGCTGGCAGCTGGGGAGCTCAAGGTGGCAAACTAGCATTTGCTGTTGTAAAACTGATCCATTTAATTAGCTGGGGTAAGTCTGTTACACAATACTTTAGGGGAACGTGGTGGTAGAGGCAAAGGGATGAGTATCAAGGATACAGATTATCCCAAGCTCCGTCTTCCTCAAGAAGCCAAAGAAAGAGGACAGAAGGTTCTTTCCCAATTGCTGTGTGTATCTGCATCCCACTGCAAATGGATTTAGGCCTCTTGTAGACATAAGTGCCTACCATCCTTCAGTGGGCATGATGGATGAGTACAGTGACCAAAAATCCCCACCACTGCATACAGGAACTGCCACCAGCAGTCAGTGGAGCTGAGAACAACATTAGGATATAGTTGTCTTTGGTGGTCTATGTGAAGCTAAAAATGTCCTGTAATCCTGCTGCTGTTTCTACATCTGTGCTTTTTTATTTCTCCCAGACTAAAAATACCTGAGAATATGAATCATTGCAAATCTAATGTAGTAACTAAAAATAGTTCAGCTTTTACTGAGATACCCTCTCATGGGGGATACCTAGTCCTGATATTTTGAAGAACAACTTACTCATCACTGATCATGGAATAGAGTAACTTATGAGGCTACACTGTGCAGAACTGTTGATACCTCATGAATGTATTTATAATGATTCATCTTGCTCACCTGTCCCATGAAAATGTGAGGCTTCATAAACAGGATGGAAATTAAACCACCTGTAAGGAAATGCATTAGGGATTCTGAATTTTTCCAGATCCCACTAAGAGGTGCTGAATCCACAGAGGAAACAAGATCCTCCTCAAAAACTGCATAATGTATGCTGAAACAACTTCTGGAGAAGTTACTTATGCACAAAGCATAAAGAAAACCATGACTGCATCTTTCTCTCCTCTTTAATCCGTCGTAGGCAGTTTAGTTTTCAGGTATATTTTTTTTTGTTTGGTTTTCTTTTTTTTTTTTTTTTTACAAAAGGTTTTCCATGTTTCATGGCTGACTTCATTCTCCTTATGGTTGTAGCTGAGAGCTCAAAATTATCTCAAATGATTTTTTTTTAATGTAAATTGCAAAAATCCACCTAAGTCAATGGAGTGCTATCCATTTCCACTGGCCAAATATTCTTCAAGCAATTTGTTTCTCTGCTGTGTGAATATTGAAAAGAATAGTAATGTGAATAATCTACTGTAGGTTCCATTTTGTTACAGGCATATTCATACAACAATATTGTGTTGTTGTCTAAGACATTTAGAATGGGAGAGATTGTCTCACAAAAATTGCGTTTTAAACTATTCCTGTTCTCTACAGTTTCTCCACAGGACCGAAAAATTAACCAGTTGTGCGATCACACATTTACAAAAATAGTTCCGAGTTTGTGGCCTGATGATATAGTAAATCTAGCTGACATCTCACAGATACCAGTTAAAAATGTTCCAAACATCTGGGACATATGACCCAAAACACTGAATTGGTGATAATTCAAATTATTAAGTAAAATTAATTTTTTTTTTCTTTAGGTGAATATGTAGTATAGATTTGTATCAGGCCAAGAACAGCCTACCTTTCCATAAGTTTCATAAATCTAGACTAAAAATAGAAAGTTGTCCTAAGCTGTATCATGTTCTCATTATTTCAACAGAATTGCATTCATATTTGATCTAGATCTAATGCCTAGTGTACTTCATCACTAATAACTTAAGGTTGAAAACAAGGCAGAAACTTTCTAGTGGCATTTTCCTTTGGATTTTTTTGCTCCAAACCTTAAAGGCAAGGAAGGCTTCACTTGAACTCAGATCTGAACCACATTTTTTCTTTGAAATGCAGCAAGATCAGATTGATGTGGAAAATCAGAACCATTGCATTGTTTGCTTGCTTTTTGACTGCTAGCAGTGGAGATCTTTAAATGCAGTGGTTGTAAAGGCTTTTTCAATTGTAGATTGCTGGACACTGAAAATAGCGAATTATATTGTGTTGCACCGATTTGGGAGGATTAGTGAAAAAAGTACAAGACTGTTTTTAGGTTAGTCTAGATGGAAACAAACAAGTCTTGGTATAGGACCAATAGAAATTTGAGTGCTTAATCGCTAGGGTTTTTCTGAAAGCCTTCAAAATCTTTAATTCTTCAGAAAGGATAGAATTGCCTGCCAGGGACATTTGAATGGATTGGAGCCTTCAGGCAACCAAACTTCACAAGAGATTAGAACTGTCTGGAAATCCAGGTTTTCCTTTCAGTAGAAAATGTGATACAACAATAATAAGATTTATTAGAATAATCAGTGGAGGGAACATGTTGAAGTGTTTTGGTGTCACACTCTCCAAGTGACTTAGTTCAAATGATACCTAGAGCATGCTGACAGATGAGTCGCTTCAAAAATGGATTTCATTGGGAAAGAACAAATGGCAGATCATCTTGCAAAACAGCATAGTGCTTAGATTGGTGTTAATGCATGGATGATATTCAGTTTCTCACTGTGAAGTGGTTCAAGCCCAGTTTCCTCCAGTAATGAGAAGTAGAAAAGCCAAGTTTTGGAATGAGGGCACTGTCTAATCCGGGTAACCTGGAGCTATTTTGCTCGGAGATCTTCCATGGAGGAAGAGGAAGAAAAAGAAAGACAATTTTGAGCCTAAAGAGTGGTCAAAGCATCCTTTTAGGAAGGGGAACTTTTGGACCCTAACCCTCTGCAAGCTAATCTAAATCTGAAATCTAAGGTCTCTCCCTAACAAATTCCTTACCAGAATCCACCAGAATGGTGGATGTGTACTTTCTTTTGCATGTAGGGAAGGGTGTTCTCCATCCACAGGAGCCAGGAAGCAGTCCCAAAAGTCTTATTAAGACTGTCCTAATCATTTGGCTGGAGTGGTGTTTCTGCAACATTCTCCAGGATAACCAGGAAAATCCAGGCAGCAGCTTCCTACTCTCCCCTTCCCTTGAAACTCGCTATAGTCTCTCACAAATTAAACTTGTACAGAAGGGGAGCACTCTGTCTTTCCCCACCTCTGCATGATCTAATTCCAAATCCCTATCTGTTCAGGTAGAAAAGTTGTCAGAGACCGGTGAGACGTGTTGTTGTTGTTGGGGTTTTTTCTCCTCCAAACAGCCTGAATGAATCTTTTAATGTTTCTTTCACTTATTGACAGTTTACGCCTGTATTTTAACAACTGTCTCTGTGATGACTGGTAACTAAGCATAAAAATTGATTTTCATTGGTATCCCTCTGCCTTTTACAAGTTTTGTTCATTAGAATCTTACTCTGTACCATAATTTTCCTGCTTGAAAACAATCTAAAAAATCATATGTGAAATTCAGTGCTTATGAAGGACTGTAGCTGCTGCTGTAATATCACTCAGATGATAATGCCTGAGCATTTTGGGTAGCTGTGGTCTTTGTGGAAATGCAGGCTGAGTAGATTGGTTGTGGTTTTAAGATCATTGTAGGGACAGATTTTTTCCTTCCTATTTTCTATTTTTTTTTTCCTGTTTTAAAGACTTTTTCAGCAAGTGTAATAGGACATTATCCAAGCAGGTAGCATACCAGAAATAGCCATGACTCCAGCTACTTGAGGTGTCAATTGCAAATGAACTTTTTTATTAATAATTCTAAATGCAGTTCATCACTGTCCTCCAGCCTATCTTAACTCATTTATGCTTACCTTTTCCAACTATACTTCTACATGGGAACTGTCCTATTAAATCTGCAGTCTTAATATGTGTTTGGTGCTGGGTTGTTGGAGAAATCTCCCTTCTGCCTGCTACCTCATAAATACTTTCTGTCTTTGTGTGGAGTTTTACTTGGCTTGTGTTGTTTCTCACACACTTGCACAGCCTGTGGCATCTGTCTTTTCTAATTCCCAATGGAGCTGAATCTCAGAAAAACCTTAATTCAGGTACTAAAGTTCTGTTTGTATTAATGAGGATAAAGCACACAGATGGTAGCTGTGTCTACAGGAGTGGCATGTTAGTGCTGTTGGCAGCCTTGCATATCCACAAGTCAGGTGGTCTCTTTTCTTTCTCACTCTCTCAGAGGGTTTGTTTTTTTTTTTTTTTTTTTTTTTTTTTTTTTTTTTTTTTTTTTTTTTTTTTTTTTTTTTTTTTTTTGTTTTTTTGGTTTTTTTTTTTTTTTTTTTGTGAGCTCCTGAGCTCCTTCAAATAAGTTGCCTTATTTGTAGTAGTGCTTTGTCTGTAAAATGGGTGGAAATATTTACCTGCTCATTGTAGGAGGTAAGCATGGGAAGGGAAGAGTAGAAATCCAAGGTCAAATAAGCTTTGCTAGTATTTTGGTAATATCTGGGTAATATTTGGAAATCTCAGTCAAGCCTGCAACCTTGTGCTGTAAGGTATTATACAAACATTTGGTGGAAGAAAGTAAAAAGCTTCAAATTAAACTAGGGAAAAACGAAAATGGAGACCATAAAGAGGCAGGAAGATTTGAAGGTGATGCTGTTGCATTAGGAGGTGTTACTGAGTTGGAAAATGTTATTTATCCCTTAAGATTATTAGCATGGTATGGTATAATGCAAGGGATGTTTTTTTCCAAAATAATTTGGTGTAAAATCTATAAAATAAAAATTACTTTAACTTTTTTGGAGAAAAATCTATACTTTGTCTTTTAATAGTAATGTGATACACCACAAAATTTTCAATCCTCTCCAAGAAAAAAATTGCTAAAGCCGTAATCACTGTTTCTTATCTGAATTACCATACCTCTGTAAGAAAATACTTGCACGTTTTTACTGAGTAGCTGGAACAGTAGCTAGAATAGGCTGAGTCTTTTCCTGGTTTTCTGATGAGTTCTGTGGTTTTGTTGTTACAGTAATTATAAGCTGTCTTAATTCAGATTTTGCTATCTGCCAATATGTCCCAATTAATTAAAAATATGCAATCAATGACTAATGAGCTCATGACTGCGTGAGCTTAGAGACATTGAAACAGAAGATTTCTCTGTTGAGCAGATATTATGTTCTCAACATATGGATGAGCTTTAGATTTTGTGATACTGAAAACAGACTGTCTCAAAGTGTGAATATTAAGGTGTTTGAGGCTGATTTCAGATGATGTACTCAACATGAAAAGAGGTCTATGTTTTGTCAGTCACCTAAAGCACAAGTGATAATGCCACTATAGGTGTCTCTCTCCCAGCAGAGCTTATCATTCATCTTAGCAAATTCAGTAGAAATGCTGAGGAAAATGCATCCTACTTTTACCAAGGCAGTTCAGAAACCACTTCCATAAATTACTGTCTAAAGGGTCGAGCCATGGTTTTGCTGCCTGCAGCACGCACTTTGGATGCTATAATAGACACACCAGAAGTATCACATGAAATCATGAAAGGTTTGTTAGTGTGTCTGATGTTGAAAGATAAAAGTTCCTCATTATACTATGGAAAATTCAGCATTTTAATACTTCCTGACTTGCCTGATTATGTAATGCTCTTCAATATGCTGCTGTCTTCCCATGCCACAGACTCAGCTTGAGGAGGAGGGTGTGTGCTTGAGGAACTAAACAAACAAAAAATCCCCTTGTGTTGCAAGGCTTGGACAGGATAATGCTGTGGTCAGCAGAGCTCAGAATGTGGCCTGTGTCCCACAACAGAGTCAGAGCTGTGGATAGACTCAGCTGACTCGGAGCTGGTTTTGCAGTGAGAGTGGAATCTCAGTGTGGGAAACAATTTCAGGTCCCAATTTTGCATTTATGGCCTATTGGAGGGGGGAGTAGTGTATTAGAAATTTGTGAATGTCAGTGTTAATGAGGAAACCTTCCTTTTTTTACTTAAAAAGCATGACTGTATCATGGAGTGTGCCTTAGCCCTATCAGTAAGGTTTTAGATTAATTTTGTTCTTAAGCAATGCAGAGGCTTCTTTATAGGCACCCTGAGCAGTTTATAAATTTCTGCTGCCCCTGGGTAGCAGGATTTTAGAGGTCTGCAGTCACAGGTAAAACAAAAGTGAGCAGTTTCCATGAAACACCTCAAATACTCTACAGTGCTAAAAATAAGGGGATTTTAATATTCTTCACAGAAACATACAGACCATTACAGATTTTATATGGAATATATTCATGTATTTATCAACCCTGGAGAAACTTGCCTGATCATTCCTGCATTATGGTGACCCAATTAACATAATCTTTATGCACAAAAGGCTGTAAAAACAGACATACTGATATGTTTTGTCTTATTTCAGACAATGTAACTAATCTAAATGAATGCTTCTGGGTTGAGTTAGAAAGTTTAATCTATAGATAAGAATTTTGAAAATTTATGTACTATTCCGGGAAACAGCATTTGCTTTGTGACATGATAGAAATATGTCAAAATGAGAAATTGTCTATATTTTCTCTATAGAAGAAAAGAAAAATTAGTATCTAGGAGAGAAAAATGTAGTATATGTCTCTGATTTATTTGTCTGCAGGATGATTACTGGAAATGTCAGCCACGTAAACATGTATCTGCAATAGTCTGTAGTTTGCACCTTCATCTGTTTTTCTCCCAGCAGAAACTGTATCTTTAAAATAATCCTTGTGTGATTAAGTTCTATTTCTGTTCCAGGCTGAAGTGATGTACTTGATATCCACAAATAGGAATGTGTTCCTGCACACCTGATGCCTTCATGGACTCCATGAGGTGCATCTGTAGGTGTCTGTCTGTGCTCCTGGACATGGCCTAATCACAGGTCACCTCAGTGCTTTGGGGGCTTAATCTTTAGTGTCACCTCTCTGCTGCCCTGCCTCTGTGGAAGCAACCACAAGATGCCTGCCAAATGCTTAATCTGACAGTAGAGATTCAGTAGAGATATTTTTTACAGTACTGGATCTGCTTACTACTTCAATCCACTCATTTCTTCACCAGCCTCTTAGTCCTAAACACTGGAGTGTCTTTAAAAAAAAAAACTAAACAAACAAAAACTTAATTACCTTTGAACAAGAAGATAAAATGCACCAGACAAACTTACCAGCATTCATAGACCCCGAAAGGAAAAATGTCTTTAAAGTCTGTAGACTGCCAGACTTCTGGAATTTTTCAAAGTAGTTTTGGAAAAAAAAACCAAGTTTAAATAAATTTAAAAAAAACCCAAGCCACAAGCCAACAATAAACCAAGCAAAAAAATCACAAACAAAACCCAAATAAAAAATATCTGTGCCCTCCCTCCCCTCTGCAACAACATAAGAAGCAGAGAAGAAAGCTTAAATAAAGAAATGTGTTTGATCACAGTGATCATGGTGTGTAGCTGGGCTAATTTGACTTTCATTTATCTGTGAGAATAACCAGATTTGTTTTCAGCAAACAGTGCATGGCTAGTTGTTTTGCTTGGGCTTGTGCATGCTGGTAACACCAAAACACAATTCAGCTCTTTTCTAGGCCCAGCTTTTGACTGTGCTGTGACACGGCACAAGAACTGGGATAAAGCTGCAAGGCTTGTATTTACAGGACTGAAACTTCATATAAAATGGGATCCCTTGAGTGTCTAATCCAATCCCTGGAAACAGACACAGATGTTGCTTGTTCCACAGGAGTTAAATATTTGTTTTCTTTTTGTAGTATTCATGACCTTGTCACTTACAGATAGTTTAAACCTTTGCCTGGCTGTGGGGACATACCACCTCTCCTGTCATTCCCAGATCTGATGAATATTTGGGAGGGGTCTTAATAAATCTGGCATCTCATATTCTGAGGACAAACTCTGTTACATTCTCCAGTAGAGTTCCTTCTACTTCCTACAACTGTTTGTACTTAAACAGAACATTTGCACATTTATTGTTTTAAAGCTGATTTTCCATTCTCAAAAGGAGTTTGAGAAGTGCTCTCTTACCCACAGAAGGAATTAAAAGGGTGGTGCTCATACTGCTTTGTCTTTTGAAACGTATCCTTTTCTTCTAGGAATAGGGTCTTAATACTCCTAGTTTTTTTAAGTGTTGATCCATGGTTGGGCTTTGCAGGCAGCAAAATGAAGTTGGAAAAAAATTAATAATTTATCATAAATCAGGCTCTTTCAGGAGCATCTGAATTCACAATGAATACATAAAGCCGAGGTCATATAGTTTAGCTTTGATAACAAAAGTCCATTTTTAAATGCTAATTAACCCCCCAAGTGTAATTTTTTTTTAAAAAAATAAAATCTCTAATCATTTCACTTTGAAGTTGCATTTTCTATTAAAGAAAAAAAAATAAAGGAAACTATGCAGCCTCTTACATTTGTCTGGAAGGGACCAAACAGCTGATTAAAAGAATGAACTCTAAGCATAAAAGAAAAATTTAATGACATCTCATGAACAATTAAAAAGACCATTTGCATTCTTCTAAGTCTATTAAAAAAAAAATGAGGGGGTTTGACTATAATCACATGCTGTGAAGGGATAGAAAAGGGAGCCTTAAATGCTTTTCATGATACCTCCTGAACCTTCTGATAGCACAACAGGATGCTTATTAGCATGCACATTGCTATGACCTGGTTTACTACAGCTTTGCATTTAGGCAGGTGTTTTAAAACAGGTGTAAAAATTTGTATTTTCTTTTCTTCTGTCTCAGAACTCTGATTCAAATATAGAGAAGTTGTGCAGCCTGTATGTCTGTTCTTTCCATAGGGATTTTCTGGCCTCTTGGATACAGCAGATGACTTTAGATCTTGCTCAAATGTATAAGCTTTTTGAAAGCTAGCAGAAAAGTGAGTTATCAGTCTCCAAGGGAAATTAATTTCCTTTTTCACTGGGTGAATGTACATTCTGCATGTGCAGGGAGTTTGGTGTGTCTCTCAAACCCTACAATTTATCAAACATCAATCGATTCTGTGTTGTAGCCCCAGTAACAGCTGTGGCACAACTGAGAATTCCATATTAATTTCGATCTCTCTGACTGTCTCCGTCTGCAACAACAGTGTTGTCTGATGTGAAAAGGGCTTGGAGGGGAAGAAACAGCCCATGCAACTCATGTTACAGCTGTAGAGGCCAAAGCACAGCTGGGAACATCTACGAGCATCTGAACGAGATATGAATGTATTGTGCCATAAATCATAAAACTGAAAAAATACCTAATATTTCTACAATAATCTCTTAGGTGCCTGTAAGTCTAGTTGTTCTGCTCCAAAAAAGGTGGAGAGACATAAGAGAACTCAGAGCTTTGGGAAGTTCTGGGAATCTTGTTTTTCCCTGCATGCTCACTCTCACACAGTTCAATGACCATCTCTCAGTGGCTCTTTTTTTGGGACCAGTTCATTCTGAAGAGTCAGACCCTCCCTGTGAGACCTGGGCCCTCCACTTTTAGTCACTTAGCAAATAAGCCAACAGAATCAGCTACAGGAAAAACTACAGAAAGGCCATGTTTGACATTGCATAAAGTGTTGCTTCTGATCAGATACAATTCAGATTCAGGGTGATTTGAGAGCATAAACTTCTTCACTACTTCCAGAAGAATTTCTATATATTTCATGGGGAAACCTTTTTTTGTCTTTCTTTTTCTTCCTTTCTCTTTGTGATTTGGTTTTTGTTTTGTTTTGGTTTTTGTGTTTTTTGTTTTGTTTTGGGTTTTTTTTGCGTGGTTTTTTTTTTTTTTTTGTTTTTTTTTGTTTTTTTTTTTTTTTTTTTTTTTTTTTTTTTTTT
>WBNO01024424.1:65913-80622 GCA_013400575.1 Peucedramus taeniatus
AAACCAAGACAGATGGTCACAGAGAAAATAAATGTTGTAGAAGAGAGGTCTTGAATCAACACAAATTAACTGAATCCACCTTGAGAAGCTTTGTTTTTTGCTGAGAAAACTGAAATGAAATTTCTATACACAAAATAAATTAGGGGAATCACTCTGTTTAAATAAATCTGTGTTTCCTACCTTCACCCATGAATGTCTGAGAGAAGGGGAGGTAATTTTAAGTGATGAGAGAGTTTACCTAATCACCTCTAGTATCTAGCTTTATCCTTAGGGAGAAACTGTTCAGAATCAGTTGCCTCTCTATTCCTATAGGAATCATTTTCTCTCAGATATCTAGAAAAGCTGAAAATAAACAGCATATATTTGTAGAAGGGAGAGGGACTTTGGTAATGTACAAGGGAGAGTTTTAAGAAACAGGACTGAACATTGGGGAAAGCAATCGGCAGGAGATTTCATGGACTTGGGAGCAGGTGCTGCAGGAAGCTCACATGAGCAGTCCAAATGCAAAAGAAGCTCTCAGATTAAAAGACAGTGCTTGTTCTTTGTTTAAATTGTAGGCCTAAACACTGTTGGCTCCATCAAGGGTATAATCTCGATACTCTCTCACTTCCAGCAAAGATCTGATGGCTGGCAGACAAGATATATGGCCCAATCACAATCAAATTCAGTAGGACAATTTGCAGGGAATATAGAATGGAAGAAAGAAGCAGACTGTAATTCACATAGGTAAGAAGCACAGGGTGAGGGAGACATTAGGCTCGACAGCTTTGGAAAGGATGTGGCTCTGGGCAAAGGCTCTATGTTGAAAGAACTGGGAAACAAAGGTTAAAAAGAAATGGGAAGGAAAGACCTAGGTCCCTGGCAGTCACCCTCTAAAAGTAGGAAAAAACCCATAGCTGCATATTTGAAAAAATGGCTCTGAACCAAAATAAAAGAAAAGCAAGACGACAAAACTGTGTCTATTCCTCCAGAGATTGCTCCAGTTGCGGACGCTAAATTTCTCAAAGAGTTGTTCCTTTTACACAAGGGACAAGAGATTTGTGTGGCAGATGAAAGGGTTTCCACTCTGCCTTCTGAGTCTTTTACAGACAAAGTAGGGAGCACAGGGTGCAGTTTCTGGTCTTTGACATTTGGGTAGCTTTTAAAATTTGTGGATATTCTATCAAAACCTCCTCTATTTAATAGTAAATTGAGAAAGCAGTCAATGAGCACTTCCTCTTGGTAATGTAAGTGTGTGCTTTCAAGAAGAACCTGTGAGAAAATGGATAAAGATGTATGTTAAACTATGTGTAAGGACACACTTAAAATGTTCAAATTATAATATTTAACAGTTTTGCTTATTCAGTGAAAATCATTTGAGAAAACCTGATTTCATAAGATTAACACATTTTTTCTCTTATTCCTTTCTTCTCTTTTTTTCCCTTTCTTGTTTTTTTTTTCCCCCTGGAAGCAATGGAATTGACAGTCTGTAATTTGGAAATAATATATGCACGATTTCAGCTCTCACAAGTCATTTTTTAATGCTCTTGCAATAGTGAATAATGATCTGTGCAGTTCAGCCTGAAAGTTTGGCAAAGTGGGTTTTCTCTGCACCTAGTTGTTTAAGGTTTTATTCCAGTGACTTTAAAATGGATGTACTTGGCTTTATGAATTATTTTACTTGGAGTACTTCTTACTTCTTGGGATGTTGTTTCCTCTTAATTATATTGGCTAGTGAAAGGTATAATTCATATTAATTTTAATTTATTATTTTAAAGGCAAAATGAAAATTGTAATATAAAACTGTTTTGTGCTTCCACATATGACCTCTAGAGGGAAGTAGTCTTTCAGGCCTATAGAAAACAGACTCATTTCACTTCTCTGTCAAAGTATGCTCCTCATAATAATCATAATTATCCACTGGCAATGCAGAGGAATGCTAGAACTCGTTGTGTCATTCAATCAATAAAATGCTGCGCTCAAAATTTTCAAGCCAGTTTGTTCTTAAAAGTGTCACACAAGCATTTCTATTTGTGTTTCATTATGGTATAAACTGTATAACTGGACCATATGTTCAGCTAAAAGTAGGATTTCTTCTGAAATTCTCCCTGTTATCCTAGAAATAAGCAACAATAGAATAATTTTTTTGTTTGTTTCCTTGGCGATTAGGAGATTTCATAGGTCTTAGAACTTTAAAAATCTGAGATCTTCAGTCTTTCAAACCACTTGTTTTATTTTACCTCCATGTAGCTCATGAAAGTGTATGTTATGTATATTTGCAACACAAATGCCATTTATGTTAATACTGTAGTACTCCTGGCAGCCATCTCCAAAGATATGTAGATAGGAAGATCAGGCAATCTTGGATCCCAAGGTTTAAACCTTTTAGTCAAGCAGAGAATTGGTCCAGTGGATAAAAATTTAGTTTGATTAATAGTCAAAAGTTTAGAGTTCTAATTCCAGCAAGATCTGTAAGGAAAAAGAGAGAAAACCCCATTCCAGTTCTATCCATATCTTCCCTATTACTTGACAGTCATTGATTAAATTACTGTTCTTAGGAGCAGAAATTTCAGCCAAAACCCTTCCTTTCCAGATGACCATTCTAATCAATAGTCTACTTTGTCAAGCTCTTTCTTGCACTATCTGTAGCACAAGATACCGTGAATTCTCTTCTGTTTGTAAGAAAGTCGTCAGGAGGATGGACTGTGTGCCAGCACATACAGCCACCAGATAGTGCAGCCAGGCTAATGGACCTTGAAAGAAGTATGTGTCTTTGCAAACTGAGAAAAATTTATTTCAGGTCCTACTTCTCCCAAAGAAGTTCTAATCACAGGCCTTTTACGTAAAATAACTTTTGTTTTCCCTAGAGTTCTCACTTGCCTGGGTTGTTGTTTTTTTTTAAGTGGTGGCAATTACTGGGTTATCTGTAGAAGTCTGATCCAGAAGGCAAGTTTTGAGAATGAGTTCCTTCATAACACTTAGGAATAGGAAGATAAAATTTCTTCAGTCTGATAAAGGATAAAAGCATGAGATGGATAACAATTTTTGCCATGTATTCAAGGCCAGAGCACTTCCAGACACAGATGGAAGCATAAACTTAAACATCTGCCTGCAGAATCTGAAAATCAAAATTCAAGACTCCTATGGGGTCTGGATCAAGAAGTCATAATTTATAAGAATGATATCTGAATTCTGATTAGTTCTGACCAGAATTTGTTAGTAGATTGAAAACACACTTCCAAGATTTTTCTAAATGTACTCAATTAGGTACAGCCAAAATGAAAATCTGGAGTTTGATCTGAAGGAGAGCAATTTAAAACATTTTATTTGTGCAGAACATGACATTTGTTGCTACTTTGGGAGAAAATAAAAAATTAATAGCAAAATAGTATGAGAAACAGGCCTAATTTCTTGCAATAATTATCAGTTTAAATTTAAAGAGTCTGAAATATTTGGAGCTGGATAAATATTCTCAACTAATGTGCTGTGTTGTTGGCAAAAACTTTACTATCATCTTTTCCATAGAGAGTTTGTTTAACTATTAAAACTAGACCATGTTTTTCTTTCAAAGCAGCTTGTGTAGAAGCTCTTCAAAATGCAAACAGCTTTGATGATGATTCACTATTATGAGCTACCCACCACAATTGCACTTCCACTTATCAAAATTATCATGTAACTTCCATTCCTGCTAGAGGAGGGAGACTTATACAAGTCCTACACACCAGCAGTAACTTCATTGGATACCTGTCCTATTCATGCATTACTTACCTACTGAGCCAGTGAAGTCACTTCATTTGTTCACATGATAATACAATTGGTCTTGGAGAACAATGGGATTATCTATCCACATTCCTGAGGTCATCAGCGCTTTTCCAGATCCTGCTGCACAATTCCCATCTGCCTGTTAATTGGGGTGGATGCTACACTGCCACTGATGGCTGACAAACACAATCTGGGGGCTGTGCTGCAAGGGCAGCATTGGGAGTCTTGAAGTGAGAGCAGCAGACCCCTTCTAGCCTGCTTGCCAGAGCATCCTGTTTCTGATCTGAAGGATGTTGAATTCACAGACATTTAAGGCTGGAAGCTACAATACCACTAGGAGTTATGTAAAAGAAAGGCAAGGATTTCTTCACTCGGCATAAGAGTGAATAGTAGGAGCAAAATTTGTCCATAGCTGTTCACTCATGTTGATTAACTGGGTGGATGTGTGTGGGATTTGCTACTTTGCCTGCAGGTTAATCGATCCATTGTAAGCCCCAAAGGGAGAGTGGAAGGAGGGATGGAGGGGAGGAGAGAGCCCAACAGAAATGGCACTGTGTCCCTGGGAGAGACCCTGTGGGGCTGGTGGATGTGCCAGTAGGGAGGGTCTGTTATGGACTGACCATAATCCCTATTCCCTGTCTCCCTGCACTGCTCAAGGGAGAAGAGATAGAGAGCTGGGAGTGAAGAAGTTATATTGAGCCTGGGAAAGCAAATGGCTGGAGGGTGGGAAAGTGTTTCATTTCTTCTCTTTGTTTCTGACCAGCTGAATCTATTTAACTGACAATAAACTAGCTTTCCTCGGGTTGAGTCTGTTTTGGTAAGGTACCTGTCTTTGTTTTGATCCATGAACATTTACATCTCGTTTTCTCCCCCTGTCCTGTTGAGGAAGGAAAGCGAGTGAGCAGCTGGGTGGCCACCAGGCAGACAGCCAAGGTCAGCCCACAGCAACAAGTCTGCATTTGTGCAGCATCAGCGCTGACACCAAGTTTTGTGTGCTCACACAAAACACTGAAACCACTGACAATTTTGAGCTTTCAGGCATCAGTTTATGGCAATCTCAGGTAATGCTACTGTTTATCAGTTCACTATGTGGCATAATTTAGTACACTCAGTTATGTTAGTGGCATGGTAAAAAATTATGCCCAGTTTTTTTATGCATTTTATAGTAACAAATATTGCCCTTATGATTCCCCTCACTCCTCAAAAAACATGTCACAAGGAAAATGTGAAATTTAGTAATCCATTCCCATTTACGAGCTGCTAGCAGTAGTTAAGTTTGATGTTTGGAACTATAAATTACCACGCATTGATGGTAGCTAGTAATTTTATTTATTTTCCCTGTGAAGCTTCCTGTTGTGTTTAAACTCTTGTAATCTTTAGAAGTAGAAGTGCACACAGGGTCTGTCATACTGTAAAATTGCGAGACACACTGAGCCATCATCAGATGCAGGAAAAGCAACTTTCTACTTTTTCTGCTTCAAATAGTAATTAAACTACATATGTGGGGGGTTTTGTTGGGGGGGGGAGAGGTTGGTTTATGTTCTTTGTCTAGAAGAAGAACAGCAGTTATCACTGTCTCCAGCAGTGCTATGTGAGGAGTTCAAGAGAAAAAAGAGAGCTAAGCTGCAACATACTCTCCAAATAGAGATGTACTAAAGGGATTGTGATATGTTCAAATGAAATGAAACAGTTTTGTAGGCCCTTAGGAAATGCTAATATGGAAGCAGCCATACAAGAGAAAAAACCTATAGTTGGTCTGGAGGCCAGGGACTAGGCTGAGCACCCTGAAAAAGCAGCTCATATGGTTGAAGTTAGCAGAATCTGGAGTGTTTCCTTCTGTTCTCAATTTGATTTGACATAAATGCTTTCTAATTACTGCATTTAAAGTTGAAAGACTTGCCTTTAGAAAAGCCTAGGCTTTTTCCAGTTATTTCTTTCTTCAAAGTCATGCTCAGCATGAGCCAGGCTAGCTGGTGTCTGGTCTGGAAATTCTACCCTGATTATAACGAGAATCAGGCCCAGGACTTTCATGTCATTGGAAATAGAACAAACCCAAAGTGTGCATTCCTAAAGGTGATGCAAGAAAGCTCAAATAATTTTCTTTTTGTTTCAAGACTTCAGTTAAATAAGACCATTCCTTAGGAGTTATTATGTTGATCAGTGTATTTGTACTGTGTGCATACAAACCTCCTGCTGAAAATTTGAGCTCTTTGTTGTACTGTATAGGAACAAGAGAGTCTGTTAGAACAAATAGAGACATCTGCAGCAGCATGGGGTTCAACAGCTCTTTATTTAATTAAAGGTGTATGTAATAAATAAAATCCTTTTCTCCTGTCATGTTACTTCTGAATTTGTTTTTTATATCTCTAGTAATATCCCTAGAAATTTCTGGATAGTGCTCTAAGAAGGTAATATTATACCAGTATTATCCAGGTATATTATTAATATTATACCTGGATTAAAGGTAATTCAGTATAAATGACAGTGTTCATCTGCAGGAGCTTCAGTAACAGAGATTAGAAATTTGTGTCAAATTTGTCAGCTTTACCAGGGCCAGTGGCATGAATTGCCCCTTCTAATGGAACAGTATGTAATCATTTTGGTTAAACATTTAAGAGGGGCATTACTGGTGCTTTATTTCTCTACACTTGTCCAGCTTTTCTTCTTCTGTTTTAAGGAAGATGAAATTAATAATTTGAACACAAAATATGAACAACTTTACCACCGATGTCCACCTTCTCAATATTTCTGAATGTTTCAGCTGAAGTGTAGGTAACAAATTCTCTACTTTTTTTAAGTTCAAGTCAGAGTTAATTTTAAGAGCAGAATTTATGGGAATAGAAAACAAATAAATAAATAAAGCAAATATTTGTTTGATTTTTAAAAGCAGTATATTTTCTATATTATACCATAGCATAGGTTTAATATGAAACACAGGTTACTGAAGCATTTCCTGTGTGGAGTCCCCTCACTCTATGAAGGAAGTGAACTGGGAAGATAATGAGTCCCCCCCATGATAATACTGTTTCTTTCCTTCTAACCCTGCTCAAAGAGGCATTGGTTGATGGAGTGGGGCTGTAAACACGTAGGGTGAGCAGGAAAACACAAGATGAGTCAGCAGCTTGGAGAGCCATCAGCATTGACAGAAGAAAGTGCTCAAGTTCTGATATTGTCTTTGGGAATTTGATGAGTTATTTCCTGCAGCCTGACACATGAGTGTCAAGGAGATGTATGCAGGGACTGACAGACACAGGTAAATTCTCTTAAAGTGAATCCTGTAGGACTATGTCACTGTGAGAGTGTTAGGAAGGGAATCATTACAAATGTGAGCTCACAGCCTTAATGTAGCTTTTCTTGGCTTCCTACAAGTCAGTCATCCCCACTGAAGTTCTGCTTGTAGCTCCTAATGTATTGTTGGCCTTACCCTCACAGCTTAAATGGCTAATAGTTTTTCTAATCCTTCCTCTAGATATTATTGCAAGAAAGTATTTCTAAAGCACAAAAATTAAACAGTACAAAGCACAAGAGAGGGAATTGTCACCCTGGATGTCCAACTAATTTCTTTAATGATGCTTCTTGCACTGTATCAGAATAAGTTTCTTTCTTCTAAAAAAACCCCAAGTACTTGTCTCAGACTTGCATTCCTCTGATCACTGCTCAAGGCATTGCTAGATTTTATCTTCCTGCCTTTGACAAAAAGTGGTGAGTACTTTTTTTTGTATTGTCAGATGACCTCAGTAAGAACTACAGTAAGCACTCATAAATTTCAAAAACAATTGAAAGAGATTATGTTATTTTTTCATAGTTTTTTAGTATGCTCAATCCAGTTCATCCAATTCAAGGCACAGAAGATGCAGAATTTAGTGAAGGAATCTTTGATCTTGAGGAATTAAGCGTAGAAAGAGTACAGAGGTCCCTTGGTTACAGCTGATACAAGATGAAGATCCAAATGATGTAGACTTGCTGCTATCTTCAGATGCCCCATCTTTTATTTTCTTTGAGAATCATCATTTAATTGGCCACATTGCCTTGAGAAGGTGAATGAAGGCAGGCTGGTATAATAAATAATGTTTGTATTGGGAAGTGGTGAGATGTGACACAAGAAATTAATGGGCGGAAGAGAAAGGAAGAAGATGAAGCAGAAGGATAAGGTATATGCTTTTATTTCAGTGTATTTGCAGGTATTTTTAGGGTTGGGACACCTAGAATAATAACTCAGATAAATCTGCACATGCTAGCTTCCAGAAAAGCAATGTTTGCTTCTTTTTTTTTTTCTTCTTTTTTTTTTCTTCTTTTTTTTTTCTTTCCTTCTTAATGCCTGTTATATAAAAAGGAGACGATGCAGAAGGTTTCAATGGATTGCTGATCCCTGGGAATGGAGCAGTCAGGAGCTCATAAAGACAAATCCATACACTGTTCTAGATGAGATTTTCTTTTACTCTTGCTCCTGTTTTATTTTCAATTTCCTTCTGCTACAATCCTATTCAATGTGTGACTCATAGCTACTAATAATTAACTGCAGTTTTGGCAAAAAGGGAAAATGGAAACTAAACAAGGTCAAAGAAACATAGAATGGTTTGGATTGGAAGGAACCTTAAAGATCATCTAGTCCCAACCTCCCTGCCACGGGCAGGGACATTTCCCACTAGATGACATTACTCAAGGCCTCGTCCAACCTGGCCTTGAACACTTCCAGGGATGGAGCATCCACAACCTCCCTGGGCAACCTGTTCCAGTGTCTCACCACCCTTACAGTAAAGATTTTCTTCCTAATATCTAACCTAAATTTCCACTCCTTCAATTTGTGCCCATCACATCCTTGTCTTATCACTACCGTTCATGTTGAAGGGTCCCTCTCCAACTTCCCTGTAGGCCCCCTTCAGGTACTTGAAATTTGCTATGAGGTCTCCATTCAACCTTCTCTTCTCCAGGCTGAACAGCCCCAACTCAGACTGTCTTCATAGGGGAGGTGCTCCATTCCTCTTACCAACTTTGTGTCCCTCCCAAGGTTCCCTGTCCTTTTATGCTGGGACCCCAGAGTTGGATGTAGCACTCCAGGTGGAGTCTCACCAGAGCAGAGTAGAGGGGGAGAATCACCTCCTCTGACCTGCTGGCCAGGCTCCTTTGGATGCAGCCCAGGGTTCCATTTGCTGTCTGGGCTGGGAGTGCACACTGCTGGCTCAGGTTGAGTTTTTCATCAAACATCAACCCCAGGTCCTGCTCCTCAGGGCTGCTCCCAAGCACTTCTCTGCGCAATCCAGGGAGTGTTCCTGGGATTGCCCTGACTCATGGGCAGGACCCTGCACTTGGCTTTGTTAAACCTTGTGAGGTTTGCCCAGCCCCAGCTCTCCAGTCTGTCCAGGTCCCCTCTGGATGCCATCCCTTCTCTCCAGCATGTTGACTGCCCCTCAATCCCACTGTCCATGTCACCAACAGGATGTTGAAGAGTATCAGCCCTAGGGCTGACCCCTGAGGGACACCACTGGTCACTGGTCTCCCTGTGGACAATGAGCCAATGACCACAACTCTGTGTGCAGCCATCCAGCCAGTTCTTTATCCCCAAGTGGTCCATCCACCCAATCCATACCTCCAACTTGGAGACAAGGACAACACGCAGGACAGTGTCAAACGCTTTTCATTGTCCAGGAAGACAATGTCAGTTCCTCTGCCGCATCCACCAACACTGTAGTCCCATAACAGAAGGTAACCAAATTTGTCAGGCATGGTTTCCCTTTGTGAAGCCATATTGGCTGTTACCAACCACCTCTATATTTTCCATGTGCCTCAGTCTAGTTTCCAGGAGAATCTGCTCCATGATTTTTCCTAGCACAGAGGTGAGACTGACCAGTCTGTATTTGCTCAGGTCTTCTGCTTTCCCCTGTTTAAAAATGCGAGTTTTATTTCCCCTTTTCCAGTCGTTGGGGGCTTTAGCTGACTGCCACAGTTTCTCAGAAATTATACACAGTGGCTTAGCAATTTTGTCTGCCAGCTCCGTCAGGACCTGTGGATAAATCTCATCAGGTCCTATGGACTTGTGCACATTCAGGTTCCTTAGATGGTCTCAAACCTGATCCTCTCCTACAGTGGTCTTAGGGTCTTCATTCTCCCAGTCCCTGCATTTGCCTATCCTAACTGGGCTGGAGTGGCTAGACCACTTGCCATGGAAGACTGAGGCACAGAAGTCATTGAGAACCTCTTTGTCTCTTTTGGGACATTTTTGCCCCATTTTCTCCTTGTTGGGATGCATTGCTTCCCAAGATACCCAAACGGGACTGTAGGGGGATATTAAGGGCAAGAGACAGATTGGCACTGAGAGTAGCCTGAACAGGCAAGTCAACACAAACAACAGTTATTCCTATTTTCTAACAGCTTTGATGCAAGTACAATTTACTGTGTGACAATAATTCACTCAGTTTATCCTGTCTTATTGTAACATTCAAGACATTTCTTTCTCCACTGTCTTCTGTCAGCCACAGAAGAAAGGAGAAAAAAGCATATTCTGCCTTCCAGAGTCCACAAAGTAAATGAGAGCAGAATGTTTTGTGGTTATGTTCCTTAAGGGAGGATTTAGAGAAGCAATTCATACTAGTATTATATTTGCTCATTAGATCTTAGATGGGAGTGATTGCCTTTTTGAATATTTCTGGCCAGTTTGTGCATATGTGATACTATACAAGAGTTTTGTCATAAGTACCAGAGTTTTGGTATTCTTGCCAAAAAGGTTCTGTTGTAAGCAGAGCTAAGTAGCTCTGGAAAGCTTCAGAACTTTGCCAGAAAACTTTCAAAGTGGGGATGTGTGCTTAAAACATCCCGTGTCTTTAAACACTGTTGACCTCTTTGTTGGTTATTCCATCTGACATTTTTTTTTCCATTAGACAATGCCAATTCCAGGAAATCTGAGATTTTACATAAGGTCAGAGTGTGGAAGGAGCAAAGGGTTCTGGTCACAGCTGGTCTGCATCTTCTGAGGCTTTATTATCCTCCTGAACTAAACAAAAAAAGCAACTGCTCTTAGAAAAATGAAAGATAAACCATGCTAAAGGGAATGTACATCTCTAATTCTTCTAGTCTTTACCAAGTGGTACATAAGTTGAGAGAGTTCAGAGTTCCCCTCTAGAGTGAAAATGATGCATTTCTAGTCATCTGACTGCAAGTCAATGATGAGTGCTTACAATGAAAGGACAAAATCTCTCTTAAACAAAATTATGATAGGCTGGTATTTATGCAAAATGAAGAGTCACAGCAATCTAGTAGTAATTCCTTTTTTAATTTCAAAGCCTAAAATAATTAGACACATCTTGCCCTCATTTGTACCTGTGCAAATCCTGGTATTTCCAGCAAGGCTTTACAAAGAAGACAAAGCCTATCCCTTGCAAATTAGGAAATGAACACATGAGAAAGAAATCGGTTGCCTCCCATTTCCCAGGATATTCTTTTTTCACTGATGAAGATTTTCTGCAGTCTTGTATTTTCTGTCTATCCAGGATTAGAATCTGGACCACAGGCTGTAGCTATGCTGTTGCAGCAAGCACAGTCCATTTAGGTGTTTGATTTGGTGCTAGTTTCTTACTGTCCTGCAAGCTGGGTAACATATTCATGTCCTCAAAGTGCAGGAGGCGTCCAAGTTTCCATTCTTTGCTGAAATATGGAGATTATTGCACACATAGGTGTTGTTCCTAGGAGTATCTGGGATATTATTTGAGACTGGGACTGTGAAAACAGAACATCTTAGTTTTGTTTTTGGCATCCAGTTTCAGCAGGATGCTGTGAGACTCCTGTTATTTTAAAGTACAGCCAGCTGTGACGAGCCAAAAAATTAGCTGGATCTCATAAGTACACTGAAGCTCTGAATGGACTACTGAACACCTCCCCCAGCTCCAATGAAGGGAATAGAAATTACAAGTGCACTGTATCTTATGGATAAGACCCTACTGGGCAATTTGTGCACTCACTTATGCTAGTGTGGAATCCCCAAAGAAAATTTAATGCTCTGAATTCACATTAGACTGATCAAAGGGGCTGATTAACAGTACGCAAAAGGGCAGTGCTTCAAATACTGATTTAAGGGACCAAAGCATCACACACACAAATAAAAACAAAACAAAACAACAAAAAACAACAAACAAAAAAAAAAAACACCCAACATCCCACTCCCCCCAAAAAATACAACCAAAAAAAAAACCACCCCAAAAATAAGCATTCCAGGTGAGACAGTTGTGCTTTTTGAAATCATGCAAACACTGAATGTGACTTTTTGGTATTTTTTTCAAATTGTAATTGCACCTTCACTCTTATTACAGCCCTACAAAATGGACGAGGGTCTCCTATTTTTAAAAAATATTCTCTCTAAATAGCAATTTTTTTTTTTACATTGAATCCTTAACACTGTATCATATAATTGCTGAAAGTGATTGAAAAGTTTTAACATATTTGTAAGCAAATATAATACAACTGTCTTTTGGAGCAAAATGTATATCACTAATATTAGTAATTGCATGTTTATTATAGCTTCGTCTGCCAAGATAAGGAGGAAAATTGTACACAGCCTAGTTTTAAATTACCTAATGCTGAACAATCTTTTTTTTTCTGTCTATCATAATTTTGCCTAAAATTAGAGAGCAATTTACAGTTTCATTCTTCCATCTGCATTGTTTTGCTATCAAGTGAAATTCCAAATATTCTATGGTGAAGCTTTTTATTTCTTATGTTATTTTTTTCTTACTTTTGTGTTATTGACATTTTTTAATATAAGCTTACAAAGACTTTACTGTGGAGAGTAGTATGGCTCATCCATATGAACTGTAAACTGACAGCCTCATTGTAGTCACGTAGACATTGAGAAAATGATGACCTTGAGATAATAATATTTTATTTCTCTGAATGTAGAGCTTTAAAGTAAAATACAATGTACTGCAGTGTTTATTGTTTCTGCTGCACAAATCCATGATAAGAGACTAGTATAACTAACTTCTGAAGTTTGAGTGCAAATAAAAGTTCTCAGACAGGTTTTCCACAGTGTTTTGACTGCATTTTGAAGGTATTTTTTTCTATAACACAATAGTCAGTTACAGTTTTTTTGCTTCTCATTTACGTATTTTATATTTTCCTTTAATGGATAGTGTGTTATTTGTGGTATTTTAAAACAGATTTCATTCCCAGAAAATCAGGAAGTGATGATGTTTTCTTCTGCAATTGATTTATTTCAAACCTGCTCTCCTGTACGGGTCTACAGACCTGAAATACTCTTATTATAAAAAGTTTCAGTCTACGTACCCATGCTTCTGGAGCACAGACCTTCATTTTGTCTAATGCTTCCGAGTACAATGGGCCTCTGTGGCACTCAAGAATCTGATAAAGTTGAGAAGGAGAGGATTTGAATTGGGAATGTAGCCTCAAAGTCACCTATAACCCATTCCTGTCCAACAAATTAATTCTTTCATATTTTGTATAGTATTTATCTAAAGTATATGCCACAAGTACTCTCTTTATCTACCCAGAGTCCTTTGTGGAGATTTTCAAGGAAATTGTTTTTCCTATAAAAATTTTGGAAAACAAGGTAAACATTTAGCAGAAAATAACATACTGTTGTACTTTACTATAACTTGGTATTTATAATGGTGATAATAAAAAGGATGTAAAACTACCTAAAGACAATATAAAACCCACCAGAACTTTCACTTTCAAATGGCATCACAATGTACATATTTTTCAATATTGAACATGAAAGACTATTTTAAGCATGCTATGGTATCAAAACTGCTTAAATAATTTTAGAGTGCATCTGTAATAGAAGGTTGTATTTAAAGACCATTATTATTACGTTATTGAAAGGTTATTTATCTCCACGTGTTCAAAATATTTCTGTATGAGCAACATGTATCTCAGATGTTGAGCAAGTGCTTTGATTAGCAGCTGTATGTTGATAAGTAGTCCCTGAGGTAATTTGATATCCTGGGGAATAAATGCACAGTGAGACAGACTAAATCATATTAGGGAATCATTTACCTGCCAACCATTAGCACATAGCAGTTACTGAAGCTGTTATCTGCAGTTAGCTTGGTGTAAATCAGTTTATTAACTAGTACGAATGTTTAGAGACAGTTTTAACACAGTTTCTGCATGTTTCCTCTAACAGTGGTGAATTCTGATGTCTCGTTCCTAAATCTTTTGCTGTATCAGTGTAGCTGGGAAAGAATTGGTGGGGGCAACAGAGATGATGAGGTATGTGTATACTGAGTATGATTTAAGCACTGTGTATTACTGGACCAGATGTGCACAGTTATGCAATATAATGCTGGGGTTTTTTTTAATTTTTCATCACTTCACTAGAGATGTCAATGGCAGACAAAGAATGCCACCCTACTGATTTTTCAGCATCTCGTAGCCTTGAATGACTTGTGAAGACAGAAAAAACTTGGCAAGTGGGAAGGCCAAATTACATGTTCAGGAGATACAAGTTTAAAAGCTATGTGGAATTATACAGAAATTTATAACTTTGGTATGAAAAAACTTCACAGTTTGTTGATTATTTAAAGTAAGAAGATAATTTCTCATCTGTTTGACTTGGAGTTATCAATATAATTATTAGTGCAGATTTTTAGTGTGATTACTTTTTTTTGTAGTTCCTAGATGGTGTCTGTCTTTTCCATGAGACGATTCTATTTAAATTGTGCAAAATGTAGAATTCAAACAGATTCAACAAGCCATTAACAAAACACTGTGTGGGAGGTACAGAAAAACATTTTTTATTCATTTTGAAAATTTACAGGGCTATTATGTGTCTCTAAACTCTTCAGCTATTATGTACCTTTCTCTGAAATTATATTTTCCTGCAATTGGTGCACTAAAATTGTGCCTTTGAAGGGTCCTTGGGTCCTTTCTTAATTTTTTTATTTTGCAAGTGACTTATTCTTTGAGGACATGAGAGCATGCCACTCATCTCTACTGTTGGTTGTGTAAAGTCACAAA
>WBNO01024425.1:0-57446 GCA_013400575.1 Peucedramus taeniatus
AGGGCTGATGATCCAGAAACATTCTTTAGCTGTTTATAGAATGTGTTGTCCACCACTTCTTCCTGGTTGGGTGGACAATAACAGACTCCCAGTAGGATGTCAACCTTGTTGGCCTTCCCCTTAATTCTTACCCATAGGCATTCAACTTCATCACCATTAGTTTCAACACCTATGGTGTCAAATGCCTCCATAACATAAAGGGCCACCCCACCACCTCTTCTCCCTTTCCTATCTCTCCTGAAGAGCTTGTAGCCATCTTGTGCAGTGCTCCAGGTCTGTGAGTCACTCCAGCATGTTTCTGTGACGGCAATTACATCATACCTATGCTGCAAGCACCATGGCCTCCAGATCTTCTTGTTTGTTACACAAGCTACATGCGTTAGTATACATGGACCTCAGGTGGGCTACTGATTTCACTCTGTCTCAGGCTTACAATTCTTGGGCCTGCTTCCAGACAGCCCAACTGCATGCCCTTCCCCCTTCAAACCTAGTTGAAAGCCCTCTCAACAAGTTCTGCCAGTTTATGAGCTACAAACCTTCTGCTCTTAACAGAGAGATGGAGCCCAACTGGTTCCAGTAGGCCAGGTGCCATAAAAGTTGCCCCATGATCAAAAAAATCCAGAGTTCTGCTGATGACACCAACCCTTGTGCCACTTGTTGATAATGTGAGCTCTCCTATTCCTTTCACTGTTTTTCTCAGCCACCAAAGGGACTGAGGCAAAGACTACCTGTGCTCCTGCCCTATCAACCACTTGTCCCAATCCCCTAAAGTCCATTTTAATTGTCCTGACATGCCTCTTTTCAATCTCATCATTGCCAGCTTGGAGTATCAGCAGTGGGTAATAATCAGAGGTCTGAGTCAGCCCAGGAAATCTCTTGGTGATATTCCGTACCTGAGCCCCAGGGAGGCAGCAGACCTCTCCTTGTGGTGGGTCCAGTCAACATATGGGGCCCTCTGTTCCCCTCAGAAGGGAATCACCCATCACGATTGCCCTTTTCTTTTTGATGTTAGAGGTGGTAATCCTTCTCACAGATGAATCTTAATTGGAGGGCTCACTGGGCAGATAATTCTCTTCTAAATCATCTGGCTGACTCTCTAGATCCAGGGGTTTATACCTATTCTGAAGTGGGTAGTGGCTGGCTTGGGAGTGCGGGTCTGGAGCAATTTTTATTATTGCCTCTTCAAGTATTTACCCAGTTCCACACCCCTTCATCTCCCAGGTGTCCTTCTATTGCCTGACAGGGGGAGGCATGGGAGTCCTCTGACTCTTAGTGGGCCTCCCTCAAGGATGGAAGGGCTGAACTCCACTAGCCTATTTCACTTTCCCTGATGCTCCTTAATCTTTCAACTTCCTCCCTAAGCTCGGCCACCAGCAAAAGGAGATTGTTCACCTGTTCACACTGCAGACAGGTTTCCTCTGCAATGCCCCCTGAAACCATGGAAGTTCAAACAGTCTGGGTCTCTAACAGATGCATCCTTTGTGGAGGGTTCCATTTGATTACATGCACTTGTACTAACTACAGTTTTCGATTGTGTAAAAACCATTACTAACAGAAACCCCAAAACCAACCAACCAAGAGACCCACTGCAAACAACACACAGCAAAACTAACTAGCAAGAAAACCTACAATCCTGCCTGCTTGTCCTGCCTGTGTGAATTGCCTTGCAAACTGCCGTGCCATGCCCTCAGAGCCGTGCCATGCCCCTGTTTGCCCACTCCTGTCTGCCGTGCTCCCTAGAGGCCTCTTTTAATCAGCCCACCACTCAGCAATGGAGGATGCCCCACCCTGGACCTCATGACCCTCAAGCACAAGAAACACACCTGCTCAACCAAGAATTATAAAAAAAATAAAATCTGTTGAATATAAAGTCCTCTCATCAAGGATGTATCAGATATTAAACTGATAAGAACAGATACTACACTATTAATTTCTTCTCTGTATGAAGGGTAGCACATAATGAAAGTCATTAAGAAAGCAGAGAAACAGTGAAAATATTTTTTTTCCACAGTGAATCAGTTGAAAATCCTTTTTGAAGGCTTTTTTTTCTGATTACTTTAAAATGATGTAATGGATTGACATTGGAGTGATTAGGTTGCCTACTGAAAATTGGATGTGTTCCTGTGTTCACTTAATGTTTGTGCTTCATTACTATTCTTAGTGGTAAAAGACTGTTGAACAATACAAATAGTTTGTCATGGTTCTCCATCTCACATTGAGATTTTGATCTGCTTCATGAATTTTAAAGCTGTCAAAAGTTTGAAAACATATCAACAAAAAAACTGCTATCATCTGCTGTATTAAAAAAAAATATCTTTCTGAGATGGGAAAAAACCCCACATCTTTAATTTGATTGTTCCTGATCTGTGCTCTGTCTCTTCTCTACTCTATTCTATGTGTTGTACTAGAAAATATTTATATTGTTTAATTTATAAGAAATGCTGTTTTACAGATTATATTGCAATATTTTCACCCTTTGGGTGTTTATATATTACAAAAAAAAAAAAAAAAAAGGATTTCATAACTGAGGTTAGAAGCTTCATTGAATTTTAAAGAAAACACTAAAGAAAGACACCTTCCCTTTAGGATTTATAAATATTTACAAAAATGAAAGTGGAATAATACAGTAAAAAGGATTGGTGTGTGTTTTGTTTGGAGTTTTTTTAGTTTACTTTTAAGCAATATACTCTCACAGAAAATAGCATATTTGAAATTCTAGGTTTATGTTCAATTTCTTATGCAAGTCCATGAATAAATTTGTACATCTCTATCTATATTTATATTTTTTTTTACTGGAGTTGTTCCAACATTATGGTAATACTTCCTAGGCCCTGATGATGCCTTAACAAACTTATAAATGAAACAACATACACTTCTGAAATAATATTAGTATAGGAGGTAATATAAAGGCTGGTTTTTATGTGGAGGCCTTCAGGGGCAAATATGGAAAATGTCCACGAAAGCCCACCCCCCACAGGGGTGAATACAATTTTATATGTTTAGTAAATTAGCATAATTGAAAAAAAGCACCAATTAGAAGCACAAGTGGGGATGCAATTCCCCCCCCCTCAACTCCAAGCCCCTAATTTACTAAATTACTAAATTCTACCCCCTCAGACAGGCCTTAACTTTGTTGATGAAAATGTGTGCCGAAGAGCTGCTTTTTGGCCTTGGTTCCCAGAAAGAATCAAGATAGGACAGGGGCTTTGGAATGTGTTTTTTCTTTCTGCCTAGAAAAAATACAGAAGCTACATACAATAGTAGACTACAAATCTGCAAGTGCATGTGTAAAGAATACAGGGAATATATAAAAGAAAAAGGACAAAAATCATTAGGCATCAGTATGGCTTTGTAGATCATCTGGAAATGCTGTAAGTCTGGGCAATCAATATATTCTGTGTTTATGAATCTGACATCTAGTAACAAGAAGAAGGGCCTTGCTGCAGAAATCAATAAATATGTGCTGAAAGCCATTTCCTGAGAAAAGTATGTACTGAATTTATGGCATAGATGGAACCTGCTTGATCACAGGTTCAGTTTAAACTTTGTTATTAGGTAAATGCTGTGGGATGCCTCTCCTGTGAGTCTCACTCCAAGAATTTTGTTAATGGATGGTGTTTCTTATGAACTGGCTAGAGCAGAGAACATCAAGGAAATTTATCATTTCTAAACTGTCAGGTGCATAAGGTTATGGAGAACTACCAGTTTTGTGGTCTATATAAACCATAATTCATATTTAAATGAGCTCTGGTTGCTTCCTACTTTTACTGGCAAGGCTGTAGATAGGTTTGTGAGTTCCCCTTGGCTGTGGAACATAGAAGATACAATCATTTTGGGGTCCACCATCAGGCACAGTAATGTTTGGCAGGGCTGGCCTGCAAAAGTTGTTGGAGACGCCCCTGTACTCCTCCCCTCAGATGAGGAATAAGGTGTCAGTTTCTTCTGAGCAGGTGGCACTGAAATAGGGCTAATTGCTCAACAGAACCCTGAGGTGTGGGATGAGTCAATTTTCCAGCAAAAAGCTGCTACTCTAGAACATTGCTGAGCAAACTCAGACTGGGAAGGGAAAGGATGGATGGCAGGACTCTATAGAAAAAGAGGTGTGGGATTCTTAAAATGAAGAAAAACTGCAAGAAGCTCCCAAAGTCAAAAGAAAGAGCCAGCCCAACTCACATGTAGTCACAAGAAAAGGCTTGGCCTTGAGGACTACCTTTGAAATGTAGGAGAGAAATGGTGTGATACATATTTTATACTCTGCAATGTTTTGGATGTTTCCTAACAACATTCATTGACAGAAGACAGTTAAATTTGTTTATTTCAATATTTCAGTTTGTCTTTGAGATGTTTTCTGTTGTATTTAGGGATTTATATACTGGCATAGGGAATATGGTTTGTTAACAGAAGGCAAAACCTTGATGGACCTTTGGAGTGCCATGCATGGGTACGTGAAGCAAATTTTAACTTCCATCTACATAAACAGAATACAGAACTGGTATGGTAGAGGGTACAAAAGCAATCTCTATTTTTCTTCTTGTGCATAGGCTCAACAGTGAAGTAATTGGTTCATTATTCCACTCCAGATGAAGCTGTGTTTTAGCTTTTCTTCTCAAAACTCAATATTTAGTTTAGATTCAACTCCTCTTAAATGTTCTGAATCCAGCATGGCATCCTAGTAACACAGGACTGACTTTGGCTTTTCAAACCTTCTTACATATGGCTTCTGTAAATGGAAATAGGTTAAAGGAACTAATTATCTCCTCAAAATATTCAGTGAGTTTTTCTTCTGTGAACTTGGCAGAATATCTAAGGCTTCAAGGGACCTGGGTCTCTGATTTATTTTTTTTATATTTTATTTTAATATGACTTGGTTTCTCATTTCTTTATATAATTGCGAAAGAAATTGAAAGGTTCTAGCTTACGAAATGGCAGGAATATTAACATGGGAGTTGAATGGCAGATTCACAATAACTGTAAGTATTTTCTTTACAGAAGTTCTTTATGAAATGGTTTTCACTGAGCAGATTTTTTAGCAAAGTAAGCAGGAATTTGTTCTGGAATAATTTCAGGAGATCTCATGTAGCAAAGATATATGCTCATAGTATGCATACTCCTTTAAATGATGTTTAGAAGAGCTTTTCTAAGGGACAATTGCACAACACAAACAAGCAAAATTTAAGCAAAATTTAAGCCTGGAACTACTGTCTATAAGTTATGTGAGCAAATCACAGTGTTGTTAAGCGTGTTCTTGTCACAGAACCAGGACTGATGCTAATATTTTTAGGTCTGTGTCAAGGGTAGAAAAGGTCTATTGTTTTCTGATCTTCAAGCAACATATTTTTTCTAAAGCCAAAATAGACTGAAAACTTCAGAGCTGACAAGAACATGCATTGTTCAGTTTGTCTGTAGAGTAAAATTTAAGTTTTATTTTTAAGACTGAATATGCTTGGGCTCTGAAAATTATATATTTAAAGTTTTGAAAATGTTCAAATAACTTATAAAATAGTAAGACTTTGTGGAATAAACTATTCCTATTTTCACAAAAGATCATTGAGTCCAGCTCCCTGGCCCTGCACAGGACCATCTCCAAGGGTCACACGATGTGCCTAAGAGCATTTTCCAAATACTCCTTGAACTCTGTCAGTTTTGGGGCTGTGACCACGTCCTTGGGGCGCCTGTTCCACTGCCCAATCACCCTCTTGGTGGAGAATCTTTTCCTGATATCCAACCTAATCCTCCCTGACACAATTTCAGGCCATTCCCTTGGGCCTTGTCACTGGTCAACACAGAGAAGAGATCAGTCCCTTCCCCTCCTCTTCCCCTTGTGAGGATGTTGAAGGCCACAACAGTCCCTCAGTCTCCTCTGCTCCAGGCTGAACTGACCAATTGACCTCAGCTCCTCTTCATATAACCTCTCAAGGTCCTTGACCATCTTCATTGCCCTTCTTTGTACACTCTCTAATAAGCTTATATATTTTTTTATATTGTCGTGCCCAAAACTGCCCCCAGGACTTGAGGTGAGGCCGCCCCAGTAGAGAACAGAGCAGAGCAGAGCAGGACAGTCCCCTCCCTTGCCTGGCTGCTGAGGCTGTGCCTGATGCCCCCCAGGACATGGTTGGCCCTCCTGGCTGCCAGGGCACTGCTGGCTCATATTCAACTGGCCATGGACCAAGAACCCCCAGGTCCCTTTCTGCAGCACTGCTCTCCAGCCTCTCGTTCCCCAGTCTATACATGAATCAGGATTGCCCTGTCCCAGGTGCAGAATCTGGCACTTTTCCCAGTTGAACTTCACATGGCCAGGGATTGCCCATCTTTCTAATTTGTCAAGGTCTCTCTACAGACAATCCCTGCCTCTGAGGGAGTCTACATCACCTCCCAGTTTGGCATTATCTCTGAACTTGCCTAGTCTCCCTTCCAGTCCTGTGTCCAGGTCATTTATGAAGATGTTGAAAAGCACAGGGTCAAGGATGAAGCCCTGTGGAACCTCACTAGTGACAGGTTACCAGTCTGATATCATCCCATTCACTGTAACCCTTTGTGCCCCACCTGTGAGCCAGTCACTGACCCATCCCATGATGTGTCTATCCAGTTGTGTGCTGGACATTTTGTCCAAAAGGACCTGCAATAGACAGTATCAAAAGTTTTACTGAAAAAATATTTCAGCCAGGATCAGCTGGCTTCCCTTGATTGATTAGATGGGTTACTCTGTCATAAAAGGAAATCAGGTGTAGTAAGTAGGACTTCTCATGAAGTTTTCCCAAAACTTTTTCTCATTTTTAGCAGTACTCCTTCATGTTATTGCTTCTGTTACCATTTTGAAACATGCCTAAATATCACTTTCCTCTTCCAGACCAAGAATAAGTTATGCCCTTAAGAACAAACATGTTCATGCTCTGCAATCTGTCATTAATATCTCTGATTATCCAACTGCTGGAAAGAAGAGTGGAGTTTCCACCTATACTGTATTTAAGAATTAGACTTACACAGCTTCATTTCTTTTTTTAATGGTATTTTATCTTCCAGACATGTACAAATAGATCATGAATTATCTGTTCCCAGTATAAAGCAACTGATTTTATATTGTTTTTTTTTTTAATAAAAAATAGTGGTCTTCATCTTTTTATACAGCTTCTTTTCTGATTTCTTGACACAGCATAGTGAAACACCTGTTATTTAATGCTTTGAAGAGAAGTTTTGGTTTGTTGACAAATGTTATTTACCAGCCAAGGACTTTTCCTACTTGGGAAATGCTCTGACCCAAAGCTTATAAAAATGTCATAAGCTCCAGGTCTGTATGTTAAGTCACCCTGATTTCATTGGAATTGATGCTGCAGAGATGCTTAATTAGCTATTCATTCATCTTTTCCATAATCCAGGGTTTTCATCACACACAACTTTTCTGCTCCTTGGTAAACTCAGTTGGTCCTAGAGCAGGTCTGGAGCTGATTGAGAGAAAATCATGATAAAAGAGGCCACAGATCTTCAGCCAGGGGATATTTTCCACAGAGTGTCTTCTTCAAAAATCCTAACTAGCCCTGTCCCACAGAGTGAGCTGGTGCATCCCCCCCATGTCTTGTCACCTGGAAAATGTGCACTGTTAATTGTAGAGGGTACTGGCGACTTGGGAGATTGGAAGGTTTCAGGGCTGATTTTCCTTTTTCTTGTTGGTCTGATTGAGTTTTTGTTTTCTAAGTAAAATGAGCACAACTCCACAGGGCACTCAGGGGCATGTGGTATGTATAGGAGTTCTTTTGCTCGACTAGTGCTTTTTGCTCAGTGAAATGTTTTTCTTTATTTTTAATATGATTGCTCTGTGTTAGGTATCTCTAAGCAAAATAGAAAGCATGACCTATAATGATGTCTTTTTATAAATTCAGAGCTTTTTCACCACTTTCCATGTGATATCTTTTCATTCAGTTCAAGAATAGAGAAATCCCAATACTGTCAGGCAACAGAAAGTAAGAGAGATGCTTGAAACAACAACAAAACAGAGATGTTCAGCAGAAATAAGTGACCTGACCCTACTAAAATTGCCATTGTGCTGCTTTCAAGTGCTAGCTAGCTTCATGCACTATTAAACAAGGGCTTTTTAATGCTTTTGTAAAAACACCTTTCCCTTCTACATTGTGGATATTTTAGTTAAATACCACTTTTACATTTAATTATAGTTATTGTGTCATAATGTTCTATTTCATTCATACATTTCACTTGTGCTAATCTTGTGTCTAGTTTTACATTAGTTATGATACCTGTCCAGCTTTAAAATGTTTATGTCCAGAAAGCATCACTTTTTCATTTCTCCCTGCCATATTCTTGCAAATTTTGTCCCTCAAAATCTGCCTTAAAGCACTTTTTTTTCATGTATTCAGCTTTATTTAGCCTCTCTCACTTGGAATTCTACATAATCATATGTATCGCATTGAGATAAATGATAAATTCTTGAAAAATTATCCTTTTCTTTTTTTATGGTTTATTTTATGGTTCCAGACACAATATCAGCTTTGAGATGACCATGGAAACATCCCTAATCTGGTTCATTTAGTAGTTATTGTGTACAAACTGTATTTTTTTCCGGTGGAGATTTCTGTTACATTTTGGTTTGTAGCAGCTTATTAAGATTTTCCTTCCTGAGAATATTTTTTAGGAGTGAGAAAGTAATATTAGCATGGCAATGGATGATTAGTAAAACAATGAATATGCAAATCTAATTTCTTTTCATACTGAAGACACCTGACCTGATGTGGATGTGATTGCCTGGTCAGAGAGCGAGAAAACTAGGTAAGTTTTCCCAGAACTGGCCTGGGAGACTTTAGGGAGTTGAAGATAAACAATGATAGCTTATTATTATAAACAACCTGCAGGTGCTGTTTTTCCTACTATCTGTTTTCTTGTTTGTCTCAAAGATTGTTAATAAAGGGGCATCTTGTTAATTAGCCAGTCAGATGAAATGTGTTAACTAAATGACCAACCAAGTGCGCCTGTAGCAGAACAGTGTATAAAAAGGAGCAAAGTAAACAGTGTGCTATAAGCCAATCTGCCTTCTGGTGAGTCTGTGTCATTTTTTACTCAACAGTGACAACCTGAGGCAAGAAGAGAGGGATAACACTTTGATATATTCTAAAATAATAAACCTCCTATATTTTTCTTACACAAGTGAGGTACCCACAAGCCACAGACTTCTAATGCTTGATTTTACATAGTAATTAGCACAGTCTGAAACCATATTTTCCTTATTCTTCTCACAGCTTGATATTTGCATGTATTTGATAGTGGCAATAGGCTAATGTAATCCCATTTCCCAATCTTAATTTCCTTTTATCCACGGTCATTTAATTATTTTTTATTCCTACTGTAAGACCTTTTGAATAACCTCTATACCTGAGGTTCTTTATTTTCTATTTGGAACACTGTCTCTTATTTACTGTTTTTGCTTCCCTGTCTTGTAGAATAAAGGTCTAAGGAGAAAGTGCTCTGAGGGATGTCATTCGCCTGCAATACCTGCAAGATCTCTTAAAAGCCCATTAATGGCTACTAGCACCTTTTTTACAGGACTCAGAAACAGCTCCTGCATCCTTTAATTACTTGGTAACACCTTCACTGGGGGGCTTTATTACAATTTAATTTAATGCAATGATGGCTAGATGTCTGGGCCCAGAGGGTGGTGGTGAGTGGTGCCACATCCAGTTGGTGGCCAGTCACCAGTGGTCTCCCCAAAGATGAGTGTTGGGACCAGTCCTGTTTAATAACTTTATTGATGATCTGGATTTACTGATGAGGGGATTAAGTCCACCATCAGGGAATTTGTAGATGACACCAAGATGGGAGTGAGTGTGGATCTGATGGAGAGTAGGAGGGCTCTGCAAAGGGACCTGGACAGACTGGATAGATTGGCTGAATCCAACAATATGAGGTTAAACAAGTCCAAGTGCTGGATCTGCACTTTGGCTACAACAACCTCCTGCAGCACTACAGGCTGGGGACAGAGTGGCTGGACAGTGGTCAGGCAGAAAGAGATCTGGGGGTGCTGATTGATGGCAGGCTAAACATGAGCCAGCAGTGTGCCCAGGTGGCCAAGAAGGCCAGTGGCATCCTGGCCTGTATCAGGAATAGCGTGGCCAGCAGGACCAGGGAAGGGCTTCTTCCCCTGTACTCAGCACTGGTGAGGCCACACCTTGAGTGCTGTGTCCAGTTCTGGCCCCTCAGTTTAGGAAGGATGTTGAGATGCTGAAGCGTGTCCAGAGAAGGGCAACAAGGCTGGTTTCAAGTCTGGAACATAAGCCCTGTGAAGAGTGGATGAGGGAGCTGGGGTTGTTTAGCCTGGACAAAAGAAGGCTTAGGGGAGACCTTAACACTCTCTACAACTCCCTAAAAGGAGGTCATATCCAGGTGGGGGATCGGTCTCTTCTGCAGGCAACCACTGACAGAAAGAGAGGACACAGTCTTAAGCTGCACCACGGGAAGTTTAGGCTAGACATTGGGAAAAAATTCTTCACTGAAAGAGTGACTAGGCACTGGAAGTTGCACAATTTTTATACCTTTACTTGAAGGAGAAAATACAAATGAATATTGGCACTGCTGTTTTTACAGTCCCTAAAACTGTAAGATCATGGATTCATTGAAAAGAAGAAGGAAAGTCCCAGTGGGCTTTTCAGAATCCTATCAAAAATTAAATGGCACACAGAGCATGTATTTTAATTGCAATACTGCTTTTGAAACAAATTAATGAGTCTGAGTTTACATCAGCCTGGAGTGCATTTGGGAAGAAAATTTGAATTACATCACGTTCAGATCCAATGAAAAACTCATTGCAGTTTGAGCTTTAAGTGGAGTCCCTCCTTGTTTGTCTATTGCCTTCAGTCAGATAACATTGATTAACCGTACTCATTGCTCACTTAGGTTTGGTAAATCTCAAGAAATAGATGAGTTGTACTATGCAGATCTTCACTTGTAAGATGAGGAAGTTTTGTCCCTGTGGAAAATGCAGAGGAAATTCCCATAGCAGATACCTACTGTATTTTAATACACCCATCTGGACTACCTTTCACTTTAGGATAAATTATGTGGTGTGGAATATGTGGACCTCAAAGAATAAATACCTGAATTTTAGTTGAGGTTTTTGCAAGTGTTGTACATGACTGTAAGGGGATTCAAGAGAAATTAAGTTTAAGAATATTATGTCATGCCTTTCTACTTACCCATATTTTGAAATTTGCTCATAGACTGGAACTCGCATTTTCTAGGGAAAAAGTAGAGTTAAAACATTCACTATGCTTTTGAAAGGCTTAAAGATTCATTTAAGTTATTCTTCAAACTCACAAAAGAACCACCAGGAGATAATCAAGTTTTCATTCTTTTTAATAATTGCACAATTATTGGGCAACTGGCATTGGGAATTGATCTCTACTTATGGAAGAAGAATGGCCTGATACCAAATTGGATATAGCTGTACACTATTTGGGCTTCTTTTTAGAATTGAAGAGAATAATGAGGTATTTCAGATACTGTGGAATCCTTAGCAGGATCACATGAACTCAGTAAATCCATCTCAAAAATTCGTGAATTACACGGTACATTGAATTACAAATTATCTCTATAACTCATCCCTCATGTAACTTCACTGGTTTCAGGGAAATTGTGGTGCTCACGGAAGATCTCACACTTTAATGACTTTGCAATAACACTTTCAAAAGCATGTTACTGATCCTCAACATCAGATAACATGGTGGTTGACCCTGAAGCTGTATTAAGGCATGAGACTGAGAAGCAAGAGATTTATCTTTAAGTTGTCACAATTTCTTTTTTGTCTTCGAGGATTTTCCCCCCACACAATCTAAACACTTTCTCTAGTGTGTCTTACTATAGTAGTCCTCAGGATTGCACTGTCACTCTAGTTCTCCCTTCTTTGGGCTTCTCTACCACTTGGTCTCTTTCTCACATTCTTTACTCCTTAGTAAGATCACACCTCACCACTGTCAGCATTTTGTGTTTTATTTATCTTCAGAACCCTGCAAATCAACTGAAGTGAGTTCAAGAATGCAGTTTGGCTTGCTTTGTTGGGATTTTTATGAATTGTCAGAAATGAGAAGTGTAGAAGATACATATGCAGAGAAGTAGCTCTGACATTTCCCCACAGATAAGATGATGAACTTTTTACAGCAGTGTGATATTTCAATATATCAATAAATTTTTCCTATAAATTTTTGACTGATACAAGCTCTCACTGTGTCTGTCATTAAACTGCAGAATGAGCTGACAGTGTTGCATTAGAACCGTGTGAAATTGTGTTGATGTAGAAGGACATATCAAAAATTGTTAATTCAGGATCATAATTAAAAAAAAATGTATTCAAGTGATTCTTAAGACATCTGAAACTGAGTCATCACTCAAAAGATTCCTATGTCCATTCAGCAGCCTGAGTTGTATGAACTACCTCCTTGGTAACCAAACAGCAGGAAACTGTTCCATTTGATAACATGGTATGTGTGTGACAGACAAACAGAAAGCTGGATAATATGAAAAGGCAGCAGAAAAATCATTCATCTTGTCCTTGTTTTATGGCCAATGCAGACTGAGGCAGCCTCCTGACTGTGGTATTGCCTGGGAAGCTCTTCTCTCAGCCTTAAGGGTCTGGATAGGATCTTCTGCAGGCTTCTGAGAAAAGTGCATTGTACAGTTCACCTGGGCCTCTTAGAGTATTGTCTGGATGTTTTAAATCACAATATCAAAGTTGCTTTTGTTGTAAAAAAAATCATGGAAGTATTTCTTGTCAAGTAGGCAAAATAATGTTGGATAGCATGTTTAGTCGAGTAGGGAAATTTGCTTTTGGACTGCAATGCTTGTCTTACTCTTTGGGTAAGAAGCTGGATCAAAACAAAGCAAAGTTATCTTAAACTCTGCAGAGGTGATGCCTGTTGTTTCTCAAACCAGCACAATCAGGTGCCAATGCAGGGTTCAAAGAAAGGCAGGCTGCTACATGGCATGAAGGATCAGAGATTTAGTGTGACTCCTCACCTAGCAAGAGACCATTCTTCTCTTAGGGTATGACATGCCTTTGAAGACCTACCAACCCACAGGTAAAGGGACCATTATGAACTGCATTAATATTAAGATTTTAAGTGGCAGCTCTCTAAAATGCAAGGTGAAAATAGCTGAAAGTATGTTCCCATTGCTCTGTGAATATAAAACAGTAGCTGATCTCTGTGATGACATTTACCTATGCTGGAGAGGAACAGAGAAATAACTTTCTTGTGTCAACCATATTCATGAGTTATTCTACCTTTCCTCAGGAATGAAGAAAAATTTCATCATAGCCACATAAAGTACAAAGCACAGTGAATGTGTTGGACATGGGTACATATTATTTGTTTTCTTGAGTTATTGATAACCATAAGCAAAGACATTAATGTTGGGAGTAACATTTTATTCACCAGCAGGTCCATTTACTTGATATTTTTGTAGCCTTCAGACTTTCTGCCAATTACCGTTTTGCTACTTACTTTGAAGGATAATTCTCTCACTGACCCTAAAAAAATCATCAAATATTTATAGAGAATTTATGTGAGTTATATCCCAACTCTCAGCATTAACTGTGGTTTCAGATCAGGAAATTATTTCAATTTAAGAAATGGCATTTAAACATATGCATGGTGAAGTCCATTCTACATGCCTGAACTGGTCATTTGGCTCTGGATTTATAATAGAAACAGATAAATATAAGAACTGGTTCAAAGACAGAGAAAAAAGAAATGCATTTGGAGATAGTGTCCTAAGTATGCCACAGTAGTAAATTCCTTTTTAAAAAATTATTTGTTCTTGATGACCCTAATTCTTGCATACCAAAAATAATCTGTGAGGCATATCCTTTACTCTGTACCCTTTATGTTAAGAAACAAAGTTTTATTTTTCTTGCTATTATGTTTGGATGATAGCAAAGCTTAGTTTATTCCTAGTCAATTTTCATAAAATGCAATTAAGGGAAGTTAGCCATCATTTAAATTCAAACTTAATATTCTAGACTTGTGAGTGAATAGAATTTGGTTAATTTGTCAGTGGCAACTAATGGGGTTCCCTTCAATTCAGTTGAAGTTTATTTAGCTTAAACATGGTATCAGTCATAGTTCTATATTTGCTTTGTTAGACATAAAGAAAGTGGATCTGAATGTAAAGTGTTTTTCCTAAAGTCACAAAACCTTCTGATAACAAAAGATTGAAGCTTTCCAGAGAAAAGAATATTTATCATATGTTGAAGCATTATAAATTGAATTTCAGAAAATACTTTCCATGTTGTGAAGGGAAGGAAATAGAAATAATGCTTTATAACAGAGCATCTACCTGTGACAAAATACTACAGAATTTAAAGAGCTCGTTGTATAGTGGTGTCCTGGGTTGTAAGATATGGTTTGGGGGTACTCTATTTCCCATCTGTTAGAGGAGGAGTAGTGATCCTCTGTTAATTGGGCAGTTTATTTTACCTCTTCCACAACCAATCCTCCCTCCGGGGAGATATCTTCTGTAATGGGCCATTGAGTGTCACTGCATTGCAGATAAAATTACATCATCCCATTGTGAGATGCTCTGCCCAGAGGGAGGAGACAAGCATTCCTACCTGGATATAATCTGAGATTTGGAACAACAGAGCAGCCTTTTCCCACTGGATTCCCAGAGGAGCAGGCCTTTCCCACTGGATTCCCAGAGAAAGACCAGGCCCATCTACACCACCACTGGATCTTCAGAGGAAAACTACACCCTTCTACAGGATCACTGCTTCAACAGAACCACATCTGTCACTCCAGGAGGGCTGCAGCCATCATTGAATCAGACTGCTACCAACACCCTGGCCCATAGGGTGTCAGAGCATATTCTGAGTTTTTTTTTGTTTGTACTATTGCATTTGTATTTTTAATTTTCCTAGTAAAGAGCTGTTATTCCTATTCCCATATCTTTGCCTGAGAGTCTCTTAATTTCAAAAAATATAATAATTCAGAGGGAGGGGGTTTACATTTTCCATTCCAAGGAAGGCTCCTGTCTTCCTTAGCTGACACCTGTCTTTTCAAACCAAGACAAATGATGAAAGGCACTGTGATAATTGAAATCAAGCTTATTTTTGTAATGTGGGAGATGCTGACTCTGTAAGTTGAATCTGAGTTTAATCAAGATCAAGTAAGATTTTCTGGTGTGGTAGTAATACAGGTTTTGTTCTCGGCTTAGTTTATAACTGTGAAAAGTATTGAGCTATATCATCCTAGTAAACTGAAAGAAGGAAGGAGAAGTTCCTATAAGGAGAAGAATAATTACATAGATCTGAGCATTCCCCCCCAAAAAAACATGAGGACATCATCACAAATTGTTTTAATGGAGAGGAAGGGGAAAATGTGTATTAAGAAATCAGTTTAAAGACACCAAGAGCTCTGTATCAAGCTTGGATACAAGAAGGTAATGTCAGCAAACAGAAATCAGGTCAGGTGACAAATTGTGAATCTAAAGAACTGAGGAAAAAAAACCACCTGGAAACAAAATACAAAAGCTAGGTGTTGGGGGTTAATAATTTTCGTTTTGTTTCTTTCTCTCATGGAATTTCGGCCCATCTGTTGCTAAGAGACAATAACTGATATGTAACCAAGAGAGAAATTCTAACCAAGGGGGAGAGGGAATAGTGCAGCTGGCTGCACTATCCCAGCTTGGGGCCATTCCCATGGGAAGGGCAGAGATACGGTCAGATTTTGGCTGGGGGGTGAGGACATGGGCTCTGTTCCTCTTGCTCTCCTGCTCTCAGGATCAGAGGAGGGACAGCCAGTCTGCAGTCCCTGCCCAGAGGATTTTCTGCCACTACGGAGCTTTTGTCCTCCCACTGTTTCTCCTATGGTGGGTGAGCCTTTACTTGTTAGAACAGCTGTTAAACTGACACCTTATTAACACCCAATCTAACTGGAAAGCACCCTCACCATCTACTTGGGTGCTTCAGAGGAAAACCCAGGACCCTGTCCGCCCTCCCCTTCCCAGAGGGCGTCTCCTGCCTGCGTGCGGCACTTGCTATGGAGAAACCCAGATGCCACTACCAAGCCTTGCTGCTTTCTGCCACTGCTTGGGGCTTTTTCACTACACTCTAACCCAACACCCTGCATCCACCCAAGCCCCCTGGCTCCTGCTAAGGCTGCGTAGTTTTCTGTTGCATTTTGTTCGCCACCCTGGGAGGTGAGCCAGCCTGACTGAGCTCGTGCCACAGCGCCCCCTGCAGCCGCGGGGGAATCATTGCACCGACCCTGCCTGGCCAGGAGCCAACAGCGCCCCTGCTGGCTGTGACCGGAACTACACCGAAGGGGAAAGCGCCTTCAGCCGCGAGGAGGCTGTGGGTGGGTTCTGGGTTTGTTTGTAGTTGCTGCCGTTGTTGTTGTTTGTTTGCCTTGTTATCCATATACATACTAGTAAAAATATTTTATTCCTTTTCCAATATCTTTGCCTGAAAGTTCCTAATTTCAAATTTAAAATAACTCAGAGGGAACAAGGTCATATTTTTCCATTCCAAGGGTGGGTCCTGCCTTCCTTGGCAGATACCTGTCTTTTAAACCAAGATGCTAAGACTGAAATGAAGCTAATATCAAGCATGTCACAAAATATTAGTTTTATTTGCAAGACAAGAACTGAAGAGTTAGTCTGCAGCTAAGGAATAAGAGAAAGTTGATTCTGCCAACTCTTAAAATGTCTAATACCTCTTGCATCAGTCCTTGTAAAAAAAGATCTATGCATTTGTGCAGTAATGGGTCATGCCCACCCTGAAACATAAGATCAGGTGAGATGTTTCAGGAAATTTGGCATTTCAGATTGCTGAGTCTTGAAAACTCTATCCTGCACTAAAAGAAGTGACTACAACAATCTGGAACTGCTAGTAATTTAACACTGTAGACAAGTGAGAAAGAGAAGAAAAAATGGAAAAAACCAGAATTCAATGTGTATATTTAAAAAGGGAAAAGGCAATATGGACAAAATTACATCTTAGCTTGCCTTTCAATTATTGGAAAAATTCCATCCTTCTGTCCCCACTCAAAATTCTTGGAACTGTATAATTGTAGATACTTGAAAAATGATGAAGAGGTTTGTAAGAGACACACACCAGGCTCTAGGCAATTCCAAGTTTCCTTCTGACATGATAACGACCAGGCTATTTAGGAGACACACAGCAGTTGTCATGTATCTTTGTACTAGTAAAGACTTATAACTTATTAACATTTGAAATGATTCATAACTGAGGAATGGAAATAGATTAAACTGTCTTGGAAAAGCTAGTAAGAAAATATTACTTTGGGAAGCAGTTATCAATGGTTCATTCTAGAAGAGGGTGTTAACTGGAGCTTTTCAGAGCTCCATTCTGGGAATGAATCTGCTCAGTATTTTCAGATAATGGAATATATTGATTAACTTCTTAAATGACCCAAAGTAAGTAGTAACTGCAAATACAATACACAACACAGAACTGGAAATTATCATGAAAAGTTATGGAAATTACAGGGGAAAATTAAATATAGACAAATGTAATATGATAGAGGATAAAAATCTGAGTTTGAATGGTGTTCAAACAAGGCAGACTTTCTGGGGTATAAGAAAAGGAATGTACTCTGTGTACATGCAAACTAATCTTTCAATCCATGGGCCCAGAACATTGGTTATATTTGAGATCACCTCAAGAAAGCTACATGGAAAAACTGACGAACATCCAGATAAAAACCAGGATGCCTGAAGTTACAGAAAATGCGGCTAATGAAGTTGAAAAATAATTTTCAAAGAGAAAGGAGGGGGGTGTTCTCTCAGTGTCATGTTCAAATGTCAAAAAAGACTGATATAAAAGCAAAATTATTTCAATGTAATTAGAGGATAAGACAAGATGTAGTGGACTTGAAAATTGGTAAGAAAGATGTAGAGAGGACTTGATTAAAACCCTTCTAATGATAATTAAATGCTGCAAGAGGAAGAAGATGCAAAGTCAACCTCACTCTCACTTTAAAAACATATCAGGTACGTATTTCAGGAGTAACAAAGTGCAGTTGTGAACTCTCTGCACTACAGGGCTGGATAAGAAGACACCTGTGGGTCCATTCCTACCTTATTTTTTGATAACTTCAGTAGCTTGAAATAAGGGGAGGGAGAAGATCAGCAGTTTGTGTCAAACCCCTTAAAAAGGAAAGAGGAATGAAGGAGCACTTCTCACCATCCACGTTGTGGTTCTATCTCAGTGGTAGATAAGGTTGATTTGATATTGTTCAGTGGCTGGATTTTTTGTGGAACTGCACAGATCAAGTGAAGGCGAATCAAATATCAATTTCACAGGCTGTTATTTAGTACGGTTATTTCCATTGAAACTTATGTGTGTTTATCACCCAGTTAATAGTTTTAAAATGTGATAACCATAGAGGATATTCCTCACATAAACTTCAGAAAATTCTCAGTAGTAAAACTGAGGCCAGAATGTAGATGATTAATCATTATCTCACAAAACAGACAGTCCAGTTCTGCTCTTCATTTGTCTTTTTTGGTCTCTGCTTGTACTGAAATAGTAGAAAAGCTTTTTATGTTTAGAAAGCCTTGTTGAACTTGGTGCTATAACTAACACCGGGTTTGCATCAGCATTATTTCTCTGATTTATAAGAATCACCAGTTTACATTAGTGTGTGTGGTATAGAAATCAGGCCTTGTGGTGCTGAATATAGTTTATCTTTTGCACAGGCAAATGAGCACTTTTCTGAGCCATTAACAAATGCTAGTCAAGACTTACATTATAGTAATTCAATGAGTGATTTAGTATATGTGCTTACCATTTCAGAGCTGGCAAATAGATTTAATGATGCTTTGCAACTGAAAATTTAGGAATATTGGCATGTACACCCCCCCTTACTGATATTGGGGCTTAACTTTATACATTTTAACTTCCAGTGTTAAGTGTGGAACAACATTAAGCCTGAAAATTTTCCTCTGTAGTATTCAGTGCTTTATCTGTGCGTAAATTCTGTTTTTTAATTCATATGTAAACCATACATAAATACACCATTATTGTGCCAATCATATGGAAAATTTCAAAAGGATTTCTAGTATTAAAGTTCAGAACAGTTAAAGAAGATTAAGGATATTTGATAGCTAATTGCACATCCTTTAGTAACTCTATAATATCCTTATTTTTAATACTTACACTTTAGATATATAAAAACAATGAAGATATATAACAACAATGAAGATGTATTTTAATTTTCTTGTTTGTTTTGAAAGTAGTATAGCATTATTTTTCATGGCACTGTTTACAATGCAGAACACAGTGATAAGCCATGAGTACTTTCAAATGATGACTCAATTTTAAAAATGCAATTTGCAAGCAAAAAAAATTGCTGCAGGAATTTGAAAACTTTTGACAATTATATCCAACTTTCAAAATCAAAAGAAGAGATATGAATAAGGTGGAAAATAGGAAAATATTTATTCTTTTCTCTCTAAATTAAAAAAGAATGGCAAACACTTGGCCACAGGAAAGCTGGAAAGAAATCTATTGAGCATCAGTTGCAGGAGCAGGATGGACTTTTCTGTAATAATTTCATGGCAAAAATACTGACCTATGGCTCAGCTTCAGTTTGCTCATGTCCTTTATGTGCCAGTAGTTTTCTCCTTATTGGCTGTGAATATACTGAAAATATTAGTTATGACCAACAGAGTCTGTTAAGTACAATGAAAGGAATTTAGTAAGAATAGCGTCCAACCTAGAGTTTTCCTGTATAGTGAGAATTTGACACAACTAGTCAGTGTCAGTAGGTGATTGGCAAGCTTCTAACCAAAAATGACCTGGTAATTTTTGGATTTATGTAATACCACAGAATGATCGCTGAGAATCAGCCATTTGCCCACTAGGAGAGTCCTCCCATCTCTTGTAGGGTACACAGGCTTAAACTGTTTTTCTAATCAAATACAGACACTTGAACACAGGTTTCTCTTTCAGTCATCTGTTTAGAAGTTATCCTTATGAATTCTTTTTTTTTTAGTTCAAAATAGGGGCACCAAACATCAGATAAGGACTGTGCTGTTTGTAGTCAGGATATGCCTCAGAGGAATTTTTAGCTCTGAAAAGTCATCATTAACTACTGAAATAGCTGTGGTAAAATCACTACTAGCCAGCCTATGCTTATCACCTTAACCAAAGTTCAGTCACCTGCCGGCTGCTACCTGTTAAGATTAATTTTAGATGCATGAGGTAACTATATCTACTCTGAGCATATCATGATCATAGGAGTGCATTTCCAAAACCATGAAACAAATCTTAATGAAACAAGAACCTCTTCACATGACCATCTACAGGCCTGGTTGAGATATTAACTCTTTTAGTGCACAAATGAAACTTATAGACATCAATCCTCCCTCAAGTAAGAGAAAAAGAAAAGATGAAGACATGTAAAGGAAAAATCCCAGATGGGTGGAGAATGAGGAAATGCCTTCATCTTGGGCTGAAATTCTCTTGTAAGGCTATGGTAAAGATATAATTGATACATCAGACTCTTTTTCCCTGTAAGTCATGGAATGCATTGGGGGGCAGGTAGTGTTCTAACCACAGCCACAAAGAGAGACACCCTTGTTGAAGTAAGCAGATGTTGAAGTAGCTGTGATCCAATGAGAAGTTTAAACAGAAAGAAATTAGAGAGATGAAAAACCTCACCCCAGGGATATAAGAAGAAAACCTCTTTTCCCAGAGGTAAAAGAAGAGAACTTTTGTTTCTATATTAGAACAGCTCATCCTTAAAATGGTACCCCATAAGATGACATGGCCCGTGAAAGCAGCTGTGGGAAAGCTGCAAGGCATGGGAGGGACTTTCACACCGCTAACAGATTTTCCTTTCCCGGGCGGCTGATTCGCTGCGACATTGAAGCCATAAGAGAACTGTTTCTTGTGGAGAAATCTCCATGCCATGGCAAGAGAGACTTGTCTCACTGACAGAACTGAAAAAAAGACTATTTTAGAGGTGGTAAACTGACTGAAAGTCCCTGGTTTTGTCTCTTTACATTGTCAGTGGGAAAGAAAAGAGATGGGGGGAGGAGAAGTGTTCTGAAGGTTTATTCTGACTCTTATTCTTCTCTCAGTTCTGTTAATAAAGTTTTCTTTATACCCTTTGAAGTTTTGAGCTTGCCTTGCTCTTCTCCTAATCCTTATCTCACAGCAGAAAATGAGTAAATAATTCTAGTGTGTGCAGTGGTGTTTGGCCAGCACTAGACCCACTACATCGGCTGGTGTGTTGGCCAGGAAATGAACCAAACCCACTATGCCTAATTGTGTTTCTTCCTGGCTTAACCAAAACTGCTGCACTCACCCTCATGTCTGTCCTGCTTCCCTGTGTCCCTGACCAATGCTCTGCCTGCTTTGTCTCTGCGTCCTGCCGAAGCCATCTGTGTCTAACCCTGCTGCCAAGCCAGCCCACCACTGCCACAATCCTCGCTGTGACCCTGTCTAGGCTTCTGGACCTCCTGCCTGAATGCCCCCTCACCTTGTGTGTGTTCACCTGTCACTGCAGGAGCTGTCCACAGACACCCCCCCTCCTCATGGACATCGATGGCACTCCCCGACCAACAGCTACCACTCTCAGTTACCACACCCTCTTTTTCTCTCTGTCTCCTCCCATTCTCTCCCCTCCGTTCCTTTCCGGTTTTTCATCTTCTTGCTCCATCTTTTTCTAGCCCTCTTTAGTAGGGTAACTCCTTTTGATTTTGTTTTTCTGTTCTCAGATGCAATCTTTGCCTCGTTTGGCTTTATTTCGTTCTCGACCATCCATTATTAATAGAACTCCTTGCAGTACACAGTGGAATGTGACAGCATGAAGGAGCTTTGATCTGATTCTAGAGTCTTTTTAGAAGTTTAACTATCTGATCATCACTTGATCTGCATCTTAATCTCTAAGTTGCTTTGTATTTATCTCTTTCCTTGATTAAAGAGTACATTATAAATTAGAGGCAATGTTAAATAGCTGAAGAAAGAAAGCCATATTGAAGCTCATTGGGTGGAAATCAACCTAAATTATATGAACATGGAGAATTAACTTCATTTTCTCATAGACAAGTTACTTTTACCAGCCAGAAACCCCCACAAGCCATCACCCAATTGTTCTTCACAAGCTGTAAATATAGGTATTTAATTTCTTGAAACACTTTTTCTATGATTCTGTGTAAAAGAAAGAAATGAATGCTGATAAAAAGACTCTGAGGAGCCAGGCATGAGCAGAATAACAAAAATGTTATGTTGCTAAGAGACAAAAACGACCAGTTCTTAAGACAGACAAAATAAGTTGCCACAGCTCAAGGGAAGGGTGCAGCTGCTACTCTCTCTTTACCTGGGAGGATTTTCTCTTGGAGGAGTAGAGATACCAAGAAATTTGGGCTGGGGGAATGGGCTTGGTGCAATTCCTTGCTTTCTCTCGCTGTCGGCTTCAGAGGAGGACGGTCGAGCTGCTGTTTACTGGGGGAGGAGGGCGGGGAATTCGCAGCAGCAGCTTCTTCTGCCATGGGTGAGCCTTTGCTTGTGAGACCACCTACTGAACCGGGATCTACCTCACTAAAAAAGGACGTTCACCATCTGCTGGGGTGCCTCAGGGGAAACCTCAGGACCCCAAGGGCTTTCCCTCTTCTAGGAAGCCTCTCCCTGCTGTGTTCGGGATGGGCAGTTTTTAGCTACACTGTGGCCATGCACTCCCCAGCCTGCTGGGATGCCCTGAAGCCCCTGCTACAGCTGCAGAGGCTCTGATAATTTTGTTTATTAGTTGGGGGTTTTTGTTCGCTTGTGCCTTTCCAGCTTGCTGCTTCCAAGGTCCCAGCTACAGCCCATGTTACTATGCAGAGCGGCACCGGGACAGGCTGTCCTGTAGGTTTGTAAGGGAAGCCCCTTTTCCATCCTTTCTGCTGCCATCCGCGGCACTGCCATTACCACGTGCGGAGAAGCGGCCGAACACGCGCCACAGCGCCCCCTGCAGCCGCGGGGGAATCATCGCACCTGCCCTGCCTGGCCAGGAGCCACCAGCACCCCTGCTGGCTGTGACCGGAACTGCACCAAAGGGGAAAGTGCCGGACAGCCGAGAGGAGGCTGCGGTTGGGGTTCTGGGTTTGTTGTTCCTGCCATTGTTTGCTTCGTTATGCATACTAGTTAAAAACTGTTTTTCTTTTTTCCATATCTTTGCCTGAAAGCCCCTTAATTTCAAAGTTACAAAATTCAGAGGGGAGGGGGTAATATTCTTCATTCCAAGAAAGGTTCCCATCTTCCTTGGGAGACACCTGTCTTTTAAACCAATACAGATTTTGGTGCCCAATGGTGGGGCTGAGGGCATCACAAGGAAAAAACACGTAAAAGAAAAAAAAAATGTTTGGGACTTTTTTTGAGGGATTTAATTGTGCTTGAAAAACCTAGGGCCAAGATTTACCATACTTCTGTGAGAAACGACTGCTCACTTAAAAATTTTTAAAAGGTTTATTAAACCTTTCTGGGCTGCAAGAGCTCTCAGCAGGGTCACATTGATCTTCTCATCTACAAACACTTTCAAGGTTTCTCCTCAAGGGTTCTGTCAATCCATTCTCCACCCAGCCTGAGCTGGGATTTCACAAGTCCTGTGAAAAACGGAAAGGCCTGATTATTTAAGATGAAGAGAAATGTCACTGAGCTTCAGAAATATTCTTTTTGTTCTGAGAGTGACAAGTCAAAATGTCAAGTTCAAAAATCAGTATTTTTTTCTGCTTTCATACTTGGATTGTTAGGTATCACAGTGGTGTAGAGAAATGAGTGTCTCATAATAAACACTGCCATCTTACAACCACTCCAATAATAGCATGAAATAGTGTACAGTTGAGATTTATGAGAATGTCGTGCAGACAATTTCAGTAAACATTGCAAACTACAGACCAAATTTCTTATTCTGTATTTGCTCTGTCATATAATGATACAAAATAAATGACTAGAAGATATGAAGACACTTGAAGCAAAATAAGTCAACAAAACATTATATGAAAGTTTTTAATTAGATCACTATTCACTTACACTTCATATTTTACCCCTGATTTTTCAGCAGAACTCCACACAGAAAGATGGAAATACAATCTGACATTGATATTTAAATTACAAGAGAAAATGAATATGAGAGCTTTAGAAAAGCTTTTTCAATATAATTTTCTCTTGAAGCTCTATAGGATAAAGGATGGGAATGAAGATCAGAATAATGTTAGTTCAATTAAGAAAAAAAATAACAATTTGCTATCTTAAAAAGAATAAGAATTATGGCTTTATATTAATGTTAAGAAGTATACAAAAAGTTCTAAATTCAACATAACAAGTAGTGAAAACTGTGCTTTAATACTTGCAGTCCTTGCTGTATTTAGCTCCTTAGGAACACTCTTATTTCTTCAGTCCCATGTATTTCCTTCACAATAAGTAATACTAAAAAATGCTTTTTATGTTGGAATGTAAAAGGGATGTTTTTTAACATTTATGCCTATTGGTATTTTAATTCCTGTGCTGATATGAGAATCCTAATTGAATTTCATGCGTGTCTTTAGCAGCATTTGGATACTGATGTATCCAAATTTCCTCCTGAGGAACAGGAACGGAAAGTTGTAATTACATAAATTTTAGTATATTTCACCATCTGAAATCCTTACAAATGGAACAGGGAAGTCAGGAGCCTGAGGTTCTTATTCAGCCAGCAGGTAAACAATTCACTGCACTGAAATGAAGTTCCCTAAATTTTACTTTGAAGATAAAGAGTGTACTCTATAAAAGTGAATGGAATGCTGGAAACTCAGAATCCTATTTCTTTAATATGAAATAATGATAAGCTTATAAAAACGCCAGGTCCCAACAAGAGAGGGAACAAATAAAGATAAAAAGGAATTAAGGAGATATGCAGAGCTAAAAGATCTGCAACTCAAGACAGCTGACTCTGAGAAAGTGAAAAGGGATTTCTGGAAGCAGAGCAGGGCATTTAATAATGTCACTTTGTGTATACAAACCATTTCAGTAGACTTCTCCCCATGATTCATTCTTATGTTTAGTGCTTGTATCTGGGAATGCTGTTCACTTCCAATGTTGTGCTGCAATTGCTTCTCAGCCATTACTATGTACAGGAGTATAAGTTCAGTTCTCTTCTTGTTCAAAGTAGAAAAAAGGAATCTGAAAGAAAAGAAACAACAGAACGTTCTTTTGCTAGCAAAACTCAGGCTTTCACTAGTATTCACTGCTGTTTTCCTACTTCCACACAGTTTCCCTACTTCTACGCTGTTTTCCTACTTTCACACTGTTTTTTAATGGAATCAAGAGATTTTGCTCATTTCCAGACCTTAAAGGTAAGGATTAGTAAGTCATTGCTGTTTCCTCCACTAAGGATAAGAAGTACAAAGGCTTTCAAGTTCATCTGAAGACTTTGGAATTTCTCTTTGGTCCAGATACTTATCCTTCCAGGTAAAGCTGTGTTTAAGTAAGCTTGTGGATTAAAGCCATGCACTGCAGGTAACTTCTAGAAGATTCTAAAATTATTTTTTTTCAGAAGGGAACCCAGCTTGCTTTGGTGAATGGACATATAATAAATAATTGTTTGCTGTATGTCAAAAAAAGCTTAAAAAAAGACCTAGCCTTGATTTAAACACATGCAAAGTGTTTGATTTTGAGTCATATGGGAGGAAAAAATCAAATTAAAGAAAAAAGTAAGTTAGAGTCGTGAATATGTTTCAGTGGGTATTGAAATTCTCCATAAATATTACTTCTGGATTGAAAATAGATCTACACAATAAAAAAATGAACTCTTACACATAATATCTAAACAAAATATTGAAACCACTGCCAGATTATGTGGGGGGGATGGAATGTAGGAGAATAGATGTGGCAAGTCATGGGACAGACATAGAAATGGGAATGCCTTGGGAAGACTCTCCCTAGTAGATTACGGTGAGGGACTTGGAAATTTCCCAGAAACCCCTGCCTTTGTTATGCAAAACAGTCTTGTCACTCCAAGATTGTATAATCCCCCTGTTCTGGCAAATTCTACACCCCTTGTTTGTTTATTGGCCTCTGCCTCAGACCACGCCCCTCTCCCTTCCCCATTGGCCATTGTTGTATTGCCTCACCCCAGCTCCTCCCTCTTCCCTCAACACCATTGGTCAATTTGTACCCCAACTCCTCCCCTCTCTCACCCTGTTATACACCTTTCCCCCTCCCCTGCTCGGGGTATTCAGTGCCTGGCTTTCAGGGTCTGTGCCTGAGTGCCTCTGGAGCTCAGCACCCTCCCTTCCCTGCTCTTCGGATCCGACACCCTTCAACAGAGGTGCCTCTCCTTCACTCCTGCATACCCTGCCTTGACCCTGCCCTTCCTGGATCCTCTGCTGCTTCCTTAATAACCCGGTTAGAACCATTGGACTGAGAGCTCTCCTTCTTCACTTGGTCATGGGCAAGTTTACACCATCCTGGCCCCAGCACATGCTGGGCTGGGGGAGCTGGTCACTCAGACCAAGAGGACCACGCTCTTGGGAAAACAATCACCCCGACAGCAGCAGACTGGGGTTCCCTCAAATAGAGATAGTGATGAAGGTAATCTCACCCCTAAGGAGTTGCAGCTGCAGTAATTACCAGGCATTAGGAACAGGCCTATCCTTTATAAGCCACAGCTGTATCCAATAAGGATGAGTGTTATAAAAGAGTGGGTTAGCTGGTCAAGAGTTAGTTAAAGTAAGTGGAGTTTGTTGGCTGTACTGATGAAGATGAAGGAGTCAGTGCTGGGAGAAGCTGCCCATGAGAAATCACTGAGAAGGTATGGAAGCTTTACAATAGCATAACAACAAGATTAGATCAGGAGTCAATTAGAGAACAAAGATATACTTTCTTAATAATATAATTCAGTTTGACATGTGTAGAGCTGCACTTATATTATAAAACAAATTTGCAGTTTGATTCTCATTTGACTTTCCAAAAATACAAATAAGGATTTGCAAATTGGTACTATAAGCTGTATGGTTATAAAAGCTGTTTTCTATGTTTGTAAGTAAATTAGAGAGATGAACCATTTTTCAGAGCTTCAGCTAAAATTCATGACAATTTTAAGTTCAGAGATTTTTTGGTAACATCTGTGACCATGCTTTTTTGGCAAATTTATGAAAATTTTGTCAAAATATTCTCATATTAAAGTATCTGTTTTAGTTATTGTAATGCTTATATGTCAGGTATAAAATCCTAAAAAAAGGAGTTTTAAATATTATTTAATAAGTGATTTTTTTTTTTTTCCAAGGACAAAATGACCCCTTTGAATTTTCTTAAACCTAAACTACTTAGGTTTTATTCTTTTAGAAAGAAGGCTATATGAACTTTTATTTCAGGGGATATGTGCAGAAGTATGTTTAACTCTTTCGTAAGGATAAAAAGGTTATCATGTTTCAGGAAATCCTCTAGTTTACTGACATGAAGATTATGCTTCCTAAATGTGGGGGACAGGTATTTTACTTTACCTGATACTTGCTGGATGCAGCAGATCAGGAATGTGGAGTGAGTTATGGAAAGATTTCATGGCCTGTGTTCCAGTGACCTTGGTCTTGGCAGACTTTAAAGCAGGGAATGCTGTGATGAGCTGGAGCTATCTCCCAGAATATGCAGGTAGTTCTTTGCCAATACACTGAGCTGTCCCCAGCACAGCCCCTGGTGAAAGTGCCTAGAGAGCCTTTTACATCTGGTTTTACTGGGATATAACTGGGATGTAACGCCCTTGGCCCATGAGGAGTCACCAATGGAGAGAGGGAGCAGATTCCTGGCTCTCTGCTGTCAGTGCTCTAACTTCCCAAGAGCTCAGATATGTGGTTTCATGCTGGTTTTCAGCAACCAGCAATGAGCTATGTGGAATGGGAAGTTATTACCATTAACAGAAATACTTTTAATTTTAGAGGATGGAAGAGAAAGCCAGCAGAAATAGGTTTGGGGCATCAGCAAAAATTACTTGTAATACACTTAATTCAATTTTACATTTTCTGTAATTTTCTCTAATCTTTTTTCCAGTGCTTTCTCTGCAGAATTTCCATCCCACGGGATTGTGATATAGCTACAATGTGTTTCTGATTTTTCATTATATCACACTGACAGTTCATAAAATGTAAAATACTAGTGAGGCATTTTGGTAGGACATTTTAGCTTAGTTCTGACTTTGGGTGGAACAAAATATGTTCTGTTAAAAAAAGGAATTTATGGAGGTAATCACCTGGAGTGATGTCTTCCAAAAGAGCTCTTAATTTCACACCTTGTTCATCTTGAAATAAAGCTTTACTAAAGGCATGTTGTTGATAGTGAACTGCAACTTTTTCTGCCAAGGCACCTAAACTATTGCTGCGTAAAAATAAGTAAGATAGAGAATCAGACTATTAAAAGACAAAATTGTGTCAGTTTGGCTCACAGGTGTCACTGCTTGGGCTATGATGTGGAACAGGTTCAGTGAATATGCATAATTTCTGCAATTCTGGTTCAAGTTGTAAATTTCTCTGTGTATTTCTGTAGGGGATGTCTCCTGATATGTGCATTTTGTGCTTGCTTTTTTTTCTTTTTTTTTTTTCTTTTTTTTTTTTTACTGTATGTTTATCTGTCTTGGTTTGAAAAGACAGGTGTCCGCTAAGGAAAGCAGGAGCCTCCCTTGAAATGGAGAATGTAAACCCCCTCCCTCCAAATTATTATAATTTTGAAATTAAGGGGCTCTCAGGCAAAGATAGGGGAGTTTTATTAGGAAAAAAAAATGCAGTAATACAAAACAACACTGACAGAATCAGAATATGACCCAACACCCTGTGGATCAGGGTGTTGGCAGCAGTCTGATTCAATGATGGCTGCAGCCCTCCTGGAGTGACAGATGTGGTTCTGTTGAAGCAGTGATCTTGTAGAAGGGTGTAGTTTTCCTCTGAAGCTCCAGTGGTGGTGTAGATGGGCCTGGTCTTTCTCTGGGAATCCAGTGGGAAAGGCTGCTCTGGTGTTCTAAATCTTAGATTATATCCAGGTAGGAATGCTTGGTTCCTCCTCCTGGGCAGAGCATCTCACAATGGGATGATGCAATTTTATCAGTCATGCAGTGAGACTCAGTGGCCCATTAACAGAAGATATCTCCCCAGAGGGAGGATTGGTTGTGGAAGAGATAAAGAAAACTGCCCCACCTGGTTTTAACATGTGGCCAAATTAACAGAAGATAACTGCCCCACATCTAACAGATGAGAATACACACGCCCAGCCACATCATGCAACAAAGGACAATATCTGTGAATAAAAGATTCTCTGTATCTATATTTGTCAAAGGACAGTAAAAAGACCTATATAGTTTTCATATTTATAGGTGCAGGTGCCCAAGGGCTGCAAGAGGCTGCTGAGTGGTCCCTGACCTCTGCAGCCAAGATAGTGGGTAAGAAATGATGAAAGGGAAAAGGGGAAACAACATAGGGAGCACAAAGGTTGGCGGAGATGCCCCATTTTACTCTTTACTATGTATGCATGCACATAAGTAAACACATATTTTTTCTAATTTTTACAGTTCAGAATGTTTCCTTAAAAATTGAGTATAATCAGTGTCAGTTGGAATGGTTACTTCTGACAATATTAACCATTCTGTCCTGCTGAAAACACAGGATTCTTTCAATCTGAACATGAGCTCCTTTTCTGTAAGGCGCTATTACCTGGAAAGTATATATTTATAGGTTGTTCTTCCTCTTTCAGCTTGTAACTTACACTAAGTGCTTCAAAATGTCTTTAACTTTGACCAATGGAGCAGCTTCCCTGCCTGTAGTGGGCTTTGGTTCAGATACTCATGCACTCCATAACCTCCAGGAACAAGTTGTTCATCACCACATTTGAACTAAAATTGGTTTCACTGAGCACACAAGATTGAATTTTAACTGTATCTTTAAATATTCTTATGCCAGATCACCTATTATGCAATTCAAATACCTAATTGTGTCATCAGTGGGCTATATGATTTAGCTTCATGCATGGAGAATATATGCCAACATGAAACTGGGAACAATTTACAGTTTTATATATAATCCAAAATATTAATATGTTTTCAGTACTTTTTAATATATTAATTTCTCTGTAACCAGATTTGATTTCCATATTTTCCTTTGTTATATCATCTTGTAAAAAGCACCTTTGTTGACAGCTTATGTGCATCCTAAATTAAAGTGAACTTTGTGTTTTTTCAAAGTCTGGTTATAATTGCCATTAGAAAAAATTAGCATATTATTAAAGTTTTTTATGGATGAAAGAATATATTCTCAGAGGTTGTTCTGTATTTATGTCATGGTCCATAGCAATACAATAGTTTTAATCATTTGCTTTGGACATTTTGACTTATCAGATAAAATATATCCAAGCAAACTCAAAGAAATATTTATTCTTTTTCTTTTTTTTCCTTTTAATCAGCACACACTGCCAATTACTGTAGGAGAACATGGTGAACTAGACTGTTCAGTCTTTGGCTTAGCATAGGAATAAATATTGTCACATTCAATATGGATATTTCAAATGGATATTTATGGATATTCAATGGATATTTCAAAATAAAAGCCTGAGATAAACAGACATTTTAGTTAACATACAGTACAACTTCACAAGCATTGCATTTATGACAGTCATAATGAGGACTGTAGTACAATGTATTTAACCGACTGCTATGGTACAGAAATATATAAAGCATTTGATTTCACCCATATATTACATACCACCATTAGCCTTTTGGGTACTTTGAAAGTACCGTATAACCATATGTCTTGGTTTGAAAGACAGGTACCTGCCAGCAAAAAAAAACCTGGAATCTCCTTTTGAATAGAGAATGTAAACCCCCTCCCTCAGATTATTATAATTTTGCAATTGGAGGCTCTCAGGCAAAGATTTGGGAGTGGGAATAACAGTTCTTTACTAGGAATATTAGACAAAGCAAAGACAAATACAAATGTAATAGCATTAAGAGACAAGCAAAAACAAAGAAACAACAAAACCTAAGAAAATGCCCCGACAGAGTCAGGGATGTGACCTGACACCCTGGGTATCAGGGTGGTGAAAGCAGTCCAGATGAAATCCTCCTTGAGCAGTAAATGCAGTTCTATGAAGTGGAAATAGTCCTGTAGGAAAGTCCGATGGTGACGAAAATGAGTTCAGTCTTCCTCTGGAGAGAAATCCAGTAGAGAAAGAGAAAACAAGCAGGGTCCCCTGGCACTCCAGTCCTTTCGGAGCGGTGTCCTCGGACCAAAATGCTGCTCACTGCTGTTCCACCCGGAGAAACCTGCTGCCTCCTTTGTTTAAGTCAAGTATCCATAAAGTACCCAGCCATCAGTTACCTAGCAAACCATCAGGAAAAAATTCCACAAACACAAAAGAAACAGATCCAACCCCCAACACCATATACCATACCAAAAAGAGTAAAGATGTTAGAAAATATTAGATATGAAACACAGTAACTGTTCATGTGGTTGAAAGCTGGGCAAATATGATATTGCATTTTAATTTATGCAATAGACATTGAATATTAAGAGGATTTTCTCATATGTTCTGTAATGTATACTAATTCTTTGTGGTGCAATGATAAAATGAAAGACAGTTTGAAATGTAACCAATTTGAGGGGAAAAGGTGACTGGTTCTTTAAAATTAGTTCTGATTGCCTTGGCAGGAATTTACTTCTACTTGTTCCTTGGAAAAAGAGCTCAGTAAGAGTGTGATTTAAAGGATAACTGGTCTTAATTTATAAAGTATATGGGTCCTATTTAAAGAAATAATTGTCACTTGTCTTCTGGGAGTTAAAACCAGCTTGTTGTGGTTGGGTTAATACTTATGCCAAGACGGATAGCATTGGTACTGAAAACAGGTGTCATGTCACAATCAAGTTTTTTAATCCCAACTAGAAATATGCAGGCATTTCTTGGTCTTTCCTCAGGAAATATGTGATAGTACTATTTAATTTAAAATATTTGGCATTTGATGTATTTCATAGCAGAAATCCAACCAGTAATTCATAGACCCCTAAACAATAGGCACAAACCCTGATGATTAAAAGGTGGCTGGCAGGTTTGCCAGGAAAAGTCTAATTTGAGGCAAGAGTCGTCCATAATTGTAGCTCTCCATAAGGTATATGCAAATATTTATAAAGAATTAAGATTATGGAATTATAGATCTAAAATCAGTAAATTTTCATCAAGATTTAAACAGTTTTGCAAGGGAAATGTGCACTTACTACCAGTAATACCTTGTGTTATTGGGAGACACTGCACCAGGTGAGCCTGCTCCAGTGAGTCACTGTGTCACAGAGATCACATCCTTGGTTTTTGTTACCATGATGCCACAGAAGATGATGCACGACTCAATGTCTTACTCTAGCAGGGGGCTATACCTACTAATCCGTGATAGAGCTCTGTTGCCACATCATATTACAGTACAAGCTGGCTTGTACTGAACATTAATCTGGTTATAAAGAAGAAACCCAGCCCAGTTCCATGAACTGGCCCCTGGGCTGGCTGACAAGGATTTCATCCAATAACATCCTTCCTAAGGTGCAAACATTTGATTGGTTCAGGACCTGAGGGGCGTAAAGATCAGACCAATGGCTGTCTAGACCTGGGAGTTTTGAATTGCCTATAAAAGTAAGTTCTGAAAAATAAAACGTGCTGTTTGCTGATGACCAATGGAGGTTTGTTAGTTGTGTCTGTTTCTGACACTCAACAGGTCCTCCTATTGCAGCCTGCAGGCTGGAGAGCACTCAGGCAGTGGCCTCTCTGCTGGGTGGTGAAGCTTCTCCTGGCCCTGGAGGATGTCCAGTTCTGGAATGATTGGGCAGATACTCTGTTCCTTTCTGTGTAGGAGGCAGGCTGATTCACTGTTTCAAATGACTGTACTATAAAATTTTATCTCCAGGCTTTGGTTCACTGCCTTAAGTACTGTAATGAACAACACATTTTGCCTGTGTTGTATTTGTAGCTAGATTTGCCTTCTCTAGGAAGGCAAAACTAGAAAAAAATCACAACCACACACATTCTCACACAGACACACAGACACACACACATACATGCACACACACCTTCCCTCCTCCCTTCTCCTCTCCCCTTAATTCATCTTCTTTGCATTGTCTTTTGATGATGTCTTTGTAATTGTTTTGTGCTTTGTATTGCAGACTCTTTGGGACAGGAATCCCATCCTAGTGCTAGTGATTTAGAAAGTGTATTTTTTTATTCAAACAAATCTAAATAACAGTTTTGGTGGATTGACCAAGCTGCTCTCTAATTCCCCCTCCTCAGCAGGATAGGGAGACAAAATACAAAAATAAACTCATGGGTTGAGATAAGGACAAGGTCAGACCACTCATCAGTTACCATCATGGGCCAAACAGACTCAATTTGAGGAAATTAGTTTAATTTATTGTCAATTAATAACAGAGTCTGGTAGTGTGAAATAAAAGCAAATCTAGAAACACCTTTCCCCTACCTCCCTTCTCTCCCTCTGAGGGCTTAATTGCCCTCAGCTCATCTATTCCTGCACCACCCCTACCCTGGTGGCATATTGAATGGGAGTTGCCATCAGTTCACAACCTGTTCTTTCTCCTGCTCCTCCCTCCTCATTCTTCTCCTGCTGCAGTGTGGGGTCCCTCCCAGGGGATGCAGTCCTTCACAAATTTCTCCAATGTATGTCCTTCCCACAGGCTGTAGTTCTTCATGAACTGTGCTAGTGTGGACCTCTCCCACAGGGTTTCCTGGACTGTGCTGTCAAGGCAGAGACTGTGCTTCAAATAAATCCTACTCTCACATTTCTGGTGAACTGGAAGGGAAGAAATTATTTTAAATAAATGCTGGGTTTTTTTTTTTGTGGAACAGAATCACAACCAAAATTATTTCTATCTGGTTGGAATTTGAGGAAGAACACTAACAACGTAGAAAGACTTTAAAAAAAAAGATTAAGATGAAAAGTAGGTATTTTAGACCTATCACAAGAAATAAGTAGTTCTTAAAAGACTATACAAGTATGTTTTCAAATAGAAACTTAATAATCAAATAGCCAAAATTTTAAGGAAGATATATTGATAAGTATAAAAATGCCAAGTGACAGAGAATTGATCTAAGCTTCTCTGCCAAAACCCTACGAAACCAAATGCCAAAAATATTTTTAAAATAACTATTAAAACATACTTGTATGAATGTAATTGGAAAGCATTAAGTCAAAGAAAGGGGCACTTCTAAAATATCAGGAGAATATGCTTCCTAGGATATTAAAGATTCTGCCATCTTAACAAAGTTTACAGCAGTACCTGTGGCAAAATTTTCTTATATTTATAAATCCTGAGATTATGTCCAAAATTATTTCATTAGATCAGAAAACCCATTAAGGATGCAGGATTATCATTATTTCTATTAAAATGTAAATTAGCAGCTGAACCCTAAGGTGAGATTTTGAATAGTCCCATCTCCTACATGTAATTATCTCAGAAGATGTATCTGTCATTAGGAACTGTAAAGTCAGTTGTTCTAGGGGAGGTATTTATGTGGACTGCTTGTCTGGAAACCTGTTCTAGGGTATGTTTGTATCACAAGAGAAAAGCTTTTCAAAACAAATTAAAAGGAAGACAGACTATCAAATGCTTCAGATGTTTTGTATTTAAATTGTTCTCTTTGGAAAAAGCAAAATACAGTTTTTACCTTTTCAAGAACACTTCACTTCTTTGGGTTGTTTGTTGTGGGTTTGGGTTTTTTTGTTTGTTTGTTTTTTTTTTGTTACTGGGTTTTGGTTTGTTTTTTTCTGGGGTGTGGGTGTGTGTGGGTGTAGGGGTGTGTGTGTATAATTGGATATAGGTGTGTAGAATCTTCCGTTTTTCTTTCTACTGCCTCTTATGCCACTTTTTTGGTCTCTGTCAAGCATAGACAGTTCTCTTTCATCACAGAAATGTCAGAAGTGTGACTACTGCATTTGCAATTTTCCTTCATTGTGTCAGCTTCTGTAACTGCAGTCCTCTGCTCTACACAGAGGAGTAAGTCCTAGTAGCAGCAGTACACTGACAATTGCAAACCTTTCCCTTCTCCATTAGTAACGTCACTCTTATTTTAGAGTAAGAAAATATAAATGCATACATCTTTATTAGCGTTTTGTCATACTCTACAGTCTCTTAAAATGTAGTAGAAAAACAGCATCTACTACTTCTGGAACTGAAAGATAAAACTCATAGGGCTTCCATGAAAAAAATACAGTGCAAGAATGAGAACCATGAGAAAAACAATGAAGACAAGAGTCTGGCAACTGAAAGGGGATACGGAATACTTTTTTTTTTCAAATAACAAAAATAAAGCCATTCCAGAATATTGCATTAAAAGGACAAGAATAAGATCAGTAGATATTTAAGTACTGAAACACTCTTCTTATTACGTTTAACAATTCATGTGTTCTGTGAGGTCAGTGGTTGGAGACACAGACACACACACACCAAAGCTCCATGTGGCAACAGCCTGGTTTATTGTTGAGAGCTTTCTTTCACAGGGAGTTCAAAACTGGGTCTCAGCTGCTGGTTGGTCTGATCTTCACACATCCCAGCTCCTGACCAGTGAGAGACCTGCAGCCCAGGATGGAACGTGATAGGTAAAGGTCCCTGTCTATCAACCCAGGGACTCCAATGCCGCATCTTCTTTTACTATATTTGGAGAATTAAATATGGGGTTTTTAAATGTTGTTTCTTCTTGTAAGTGAGATTATTTTTCAGAATATATTTCTCACACCTTTCAGAATGACGACGTGTTGTGGTTGGTTTTCTGTCTGTAGTGAACTAGTTGAGAGGTAGCTTGGAGGAAGTCTCCACACTGGAAGGAAATTGGGATTAGACATAAGTGAAAAGTAGCACAGTCATTTGTGACTACTTTAGATTTGAAGTGATATTTATTTTTCATTTGAGAGTGTTCATTAAAAAATTTACTTTATATTAAATCTAGTTTAAAAAAGATATTCAGTTTAAACTGAATTTTCTTTCAATTGGATTGTATGTAAAATTCACTGATGATTATTATAGATGGGACTGTTGTCCCAGCTTTGTCAGCAAATCTCTTCTTCGGAGGAAGCAGTGATGCCTCACCCTCTCAATTAAGGTCCAATGTTGCAACATACAGATCACAGAGTATCAGTTAATTGTTTGGGCACCACTTTACTTCCCTATTCACTCAGGACTATTTCTTTCCTCAGTGGACAGTGGGTTCCCTTCCTGAGTACCTTGTCACAAAGGCTAAGATCTTGCTTTATCTTGTTTTCTTTTTCTATGAAGAAGTACAGCTTGAGGGATTGCTCTAGAAATGTCTTAGCTAAGTGCATGGTTTTGCTCTTTGCAATTCATTCTGCTGTAGTTTGCTTGCCATTATTTCCCTCTGTCTTGATTTTCCTCTGAAATATCCATATTTTAAATGCAAAGGAAACAATGTAATGTAAATACTTTTGGAACATCATTAGTTTGTGTAGGATTAAATAATATTTTTTCCCACTCATCCCTATCTCCAGTAAAATGTTTGTAATTAATATATTAGGATATTTTTTGGAAGAGAGGGAAAATCTCTCGCTTATAATTTGGATTGGATCTATAACTTCACTGCACACTGATTATGACTTGATGATTTTATCCCGTGGCACTGCAGGCTATTAACATGCACACTACTATAAGCATTTAAAATATAATTATCTGTCAAATATAGAAGAGTTTACAGAGTAAAACCAAGAAAAAAGGTCCCATTTAATCTTTGAGAGCAGGGTAATTCGTAAATGGTACATAAGTGTTGATTTCTCTGAAGACATACAATCCATCCTATACAAAGTTAGGATGAATTTAAGATATATAAAACTCTAAAACCATAAAACATTTTAAAGCCTTGTAGATCATCACCTTCATAGGTAAGCATTATTAGAATTTCTCCTTTGGATAAAACTAGTAAAAAATGCTCTCTGGGGCATGTTGTACAGTTCAAGTACTTTGATGCTTGGGTGCTACCATTTGGATTCCTGACATATTCTACCTGATCAAAATCAATTAGTGGTGTTATTTAGGTAGGAAAGTTAACACTACCATGCATATGAATGTAACAATAGTAGTGCTAACAGAAGTCCCATCATCAGGCCTGTGTCCATGTATGAAGAATGGAGAGTTAAAAAGGTGATAGAGATGAAATTGTATTTACAGTATTTCAGAAAAGTCACCTGAAAAATCTTGTCTCTGGAATGTGAGAGAGGAATTTTCTCACTTGTTCTCCTGATAGATTAGGTGTATTGAGCTTTTCAGGCTGTAAACACCTAAATGTTCACCTGAACCACTTGGCAAACTAATGACCCATTCTAAGTAATGTTTCCTAATTACAACCCATGGAAATAAAACTTTTTTCCATGCATATTTTGTTAAACAATTGAAAATAAAAAATGCATTATTTATTTTTCTGCATTCTACAAGGGTTTCTTGGAAGGTATCTTCATTGCAAGTTGACCCAAACTAGCATTTCTCCTTTAGACCATGAAGGAAATTACCAAGAAGAATTCAAAACAGACTGATAGACTTTGATTTGAAAAATGCTTGGGAGGTTGTTATTTAAATAGTTTTGTTAAAAACTAAAAGAGAGAAAAAAGACATTTTGGTACTTGATGGGGACCACTATGCAATAAACTCATCTACCCTTCAGAAAACAGGAATGCTCATAATGGTGTGGGAAAGAGGTTGTTGAGGGGACTGCTTAAAAAGCACTTTAATGATAATGAAGTGACACTTCATATCAGGCTTCAAATGACTCATAGCAATCAACAACAACAACAAAAAAAAAGCAAGGAGAATTTCAGAAAGTGGATTTTCCCTCTTTTTAAAATTATTTGGGAGCCTCTATCTCTTTGACTTCCATTAATGAAATAGGATTTGGCAGCATAAAACATTCCAGTCACCATTAAAAAACTTACAGAGAAACAAGTCTCTGTATTAATGCTATGTATTTAAAAATAGTATTATCTCATTTTGGTTATGCAATGATATATACTGCTCCCTGAAGAAATCATTTGAAATTATATAACATAAAAACTTCCATTTTGAACTTGGAATCCAATAAACAATAGTTTAAGAATAAATGAAATTTAAGAAACTGTTTAGTTTTGCATATGTTTTCCTTTCACAACTGTTTGATTGCTCTTGATAGTCTGTTTTGTTAAAAGGCAAAAATTGGTTTTTCTTCTGTTACTTCTTCCATTTGAAATTAACTATCACCCTTTAAATAAAAATATTTGTGACTGGTAAAATAGCTTAAATCAACAGAAAAATGTTTCTATTCCAAGAATACTCAAATTTCTTATGTAATTCGTTCAGAACTGTAAAAAACTAGGTCAGGCTATGTTTTACCTTTTGATGACTGCACAGTAGTGCTAAGAAACACTATATTTTAATGAAATAGGGATTATTCCATCAAAACATTTCAGTCTTTACATGTTTGGATTGTTCTATAGTTATAAATTTTTAAATTTAATTCAAACAAATATGCAGAACACTCAGAAAAAAAAAGAAATCTTTCATTTACAAAAATAATTGATGCTAGAAGTTGTCAGACAGGAGATGGCTGGCCTCCTCTATGCCTTGCCTTGCTTAGCAACATTCCTTAGCAATGACAGGCTATTAGCACACATCATAAGACAGGAGAGAATCATGGGCAACCAAGTGCTAATGATTTTTGCATCAAATGGGATGTGTGAATGGGAACCCTTCAAGAGTGGGTTGTTTTGTTAGCTATTTTTTCAAATTTGGGTAGTCATACATGCCAGACACACCTTTTTCATTAAATATTTCACTCACTATTTTTCAAAATGTTCATTTTAATTGGTTTGGATTTTAGGATTATTTTGATTTTTTTCCTAGTTGCTCAAATAAACACATTGTGTCAAAAAATTTCTCTAAGACTTTTTGTGTTCTATGACTGTGCAACTCTCCTCTGTACATAGGATTATGTCATTATATCATAGAATGGTCTGGTTGGAAAGAAACTTAAAGATCATCTTGTTCCAGCCCCTTGCCATAGGCAGGAAACCTTCTGCTAGACCAGGTTGCTCAGAGCTCCATCCAACCTGGCCTTGGACACGTCCAGGGCCACAGCTTCTCTGGGCAGCCTGTGAGACCTCACCACCCTCACAGGGAAGAATTTCTCTCTGATATCTCATCTTAACCTACTCTTCCACATGGAAGCCATTTCCCCTTTTCCTGTCATTAATTTCCCTTGGAAAAAAGTGTCCCCATTCAGCTTTCTCTGTAGGCCCTCTTTCCATGCTGGAAGGACACAGTAAGGTGTCCCCGAACCCTTTTCTTCTCCAGGCTTAACAACCCCATCTCTTTCTCTCTCAGTGTGTCTTCTTAGGAAGAGATGCTGCAGCACTCTGATCATCTCTGTGTCTTCCTCTGGACACGCTTCAACAGGTCAGTGACCCATGGTGGAGACCCCAGAGCCCAATGAAGTGCTGCAGGTGGGTCTTCCAATGTTGGAGCAAAAGGGCAGAATCCCTCCCCTTGATCAGCTGCCTATGCTTCTTGTGATGTAGCCCAGGATATGGTTAGCTTTCTCAGCTGTGAGTGCACATAACAGGTCATATTGAGCATCTCATCAACCAACACCCCCAAATCCTTCTCCTCAGGGTGCCTCCAAATCCATTTTCTGTCCAGCCTGTACTTGTGCTTGGGATTTTCCTCATACAGGTGAAGAACCTTCTACTTGGCCTTGTTGAACTTCATGAGGATCATACAGATGCACCAATCCAACCTGTCCAGGTCCCTCTGCATCCATCCCTTCCCTCCAGCATGTGACTGCACCACAACTCAGTGTCATCAGCAATCCTGAAGGTGACTCTATCCCACTGTCCCCGTCTCCACTAAAGATGTTAAACAGTGCCAGACCCAACAGCACCCTGTGATGGACATCACTCACCACTGACTTGCACTGGGACATGAAGAGAGGTTGACCACAACTTTTTGAATGTGACTATCAACTTGATGATCTGGATGGGTCCCTTTGAACTCAGCATAAACCATGATTCTGTGATCCAGCCACTGAGTGGTCCATCCATCCAAACCCTGTATCTCCAATGTATACTTGCATGTGCTGCACCAGGAAATGTGCAGGAAGTGCAAAGGTTGTACCAGATTCTCTGGCTGCACACACAGAGATACCTTGGCAGTTTTACAGCCCTGGATCTTTATGGAAATCATTTACCAGAAGGCAATTTCCTCTTCTGCTCTAAATCAAAAATTTTCTACTGGGAAAAAAAGACACACTTGTTTTTGTACTGTATGAAGTCATGAGATTCACTCACAGTGTGTGAGGTAAGAAGTGAAAATAAAAAGTCTGATGGGATTTTCCTGGATAGTCTCTGTCGTAAATTCTTGTCTCTGATTCAGAGAAGAGCTGCATGAGCCAGCTCCAGCAAACAGCCCATGGCAAGCTAGGATGTACTTGGGTCAGAGGGAATATCATTAGTGTAACTAACCTTGAAATTAAAGAATTGCCTCTGGATTTGTGGGGCTCAATCCAAGTACTGGGCACTGTACTTCACCCTGTAAAGTCTAATAAGACTTCATCTACTACATTTCACTGTTATATTGCCTCTGTTTCTCAAGCCAATTTGGAAAAATGAAATCTAATTGCAACCCTGTGAGTGAGGTGTCTCAGTCTTCTTAATTTCTGTGATAAAATAAATTTATAGAATCCCAGCACACAACTCACTGCTACAGATGATATTTTATTTTCTCTTTTATTTGAAGAAAATCCTCTTGGAAAATATATAGCAGTTAAAACTAATTTGCAATTCTCAAGGCTTTGTACCTATACAGTAATCAAAGAATATCAACACACAGATCATGCTAATATATGTCTACAGTGTATTTTTACAATTCAGTTATTTAATTTCTGGAGCAATTGTAGGAATTGAATGTTCTAGTGTGCTTCTGCACACATACAATACATACAATTCTTATTTTAATAATTCTTATTTTAATTATTAACCCTTAATAATTCTTATTACATACAATAAATTATTAGTTTTCATTACTACATTTATTGTCAAGAACAACATTTGTGTTATATCTGTATTCAAATGTGATGAATACCTTTGAATATAGATGTGACATACAAAATAATTTGTGGTACTGTAAGCGAGAGAAGAAGAATTATTAGCATCTCATGACTCTAATATAAGCCAGTGGTACAAGAAATAGGCAGCAGTACCAACTGGTGAACCACACTGTTACACAGCCATGGGTTGCTGTGTCACATCTGTATGCATCTCTGTGTTGCTTTCCAACATGTGGATTCCAGACCTTCAGCATTCAGGATTTGAATATTGCTGCTAAACTGAAATGGGACCTCTCTGCTTTAAGAACCAAAGACTAATTCTCAGCTTATTAACTTACACATGTAAATTAGACTGTCTAGTCTCCCATCATGGACACGATGGCTTTTTATCACTAGTCAGAGATGTTTGATAGCTGTAGCAAATGACTGCATAGACCTTGTAGAATAAAACTCCAAAACCATCATTCAATTCTTCAGCTGGAACAAGGTGTGAGAGAGAGAGAGGGAGAGAGTGAGAAAAAGGAAAGACACCTTTAGCTGTATCATAGTTTGAACAGTTTCATTCCTCCCAAGAACTTTGTAATTTCAAATAGGATCTTTTCGACCTCTCAAGCAAATTAGATGTTCCCATGAAACTTTCCACTTCCCCTCACTCCCTCTGTAGTGACTGTCCTTCTTGATGTTACAGAAATCCTCTCTCCATCTGGGCTTTTAAACCCTATGGGATGCTATGAGTTTCTCCAAGTTCCAGTATTAATACTGATCCTTCTTAATTTCTTTATAGAGGAAATGACCCTTCCTGAAACACTAGAGAATAGACTGGTGAGAAAAGGTAAAAATGCCTTGGTATTAGAAATCCATGCACATTTTGATGTGTGATCTTAAGGAATATAAAATAATTATCTTCATACATTTAAGGAGCATGTAACACTCTATGCACAAAATTACAGAATTAAGTTGAACATACAATTTAAGCATTTAATTTGGCAAATTCCCAGATACAGAAATAATTTGGGGTTTAAAATATTTCTAGTAAGGTTTAGATAGATCCTTTACTCTATTGGAGTGACAGATACTCTGGCTGCTACCACTGGTGGCATCAGCAGAGATTGTAACAGGGACTTTTAAAATTATTTACTACTCAAAAAGAAGTTGCATATAATGAAATTGTTCATTCTACATGGAGTGAATAATTTCTAATATAGGAAATTATCTTAACATTACATTGCAGTAGCTCAGCTTGCTATTTAACTAGTAGGTTTTGATGCATTTTATTAGGGAATTACTGATGAATAAGCATACAAATGTTTTTTATTATTTTTTTTGTTAACACACACTTAGTGCATTGTTAGCTTGAAAAAATGTCTCTAGGGTACTGATCCTTGAATTCTGTCCCTACCCATTTGTCCTATTCTGCTATAAAAGGCGGAGTTGGGGGGAGATTCTTTTTGATAAGTTTCTCAGATGAAAATAAAGCACAGATGGAGCAATATTATATCTGAGAACCGTTTATTGATAAAAAGGGTAAACGTTCCTACTAAAGAGGAATGGAAAAAGGAGCAAAGAGAAAAAAGATGGAGAAAGAAACAGAAGACATGGACAGTGTTACCATAAGAACCCCGGTGCTCTGTCAGCATTAGTTTAGCAGGCAGAGTGTGCGTGCTGTGAACTGTGGTGCATCTGCTCAGCTCCTGTGGTGGGCTGGGCCTGACTTCCAAACAGTAGCAGGCTGCGTGTTCTTTCCATCAGCAGAGACCAGGCTGTCGGTACGGATGCAGTCCTGGAGCCATTCCAGGTTCTCAGGGTTGGGGCACCACAGCTGCAGACACAGCTGAGTTCAGGAGGCGGTGGCCGTGGCTGCAGCACAGGAAACAGCGACGGAGCAGTCCCAGCTGTGTGCAGGTGGTGGTGGCTGCGGCTGTGCCCAGGAAACATGGTGGGGGCAGCTGGCTGCAGCGGTGCCTGCTCCATCGGGAGGCAGTGGAGCATGAGGTCATGCCAGTGGTGAGCTGTCTCACGGGAATGGTGAAGCAGGGCAGGACGGGTGCAGACAGGGGAACAGGACCACAGGGAGGAAAAGGTGAGTTGGGGAGGGGGCCGAGCAGACCATACAGGTGAGCTCCGCTCCCTCCAAGGTACCCAAAAAAAAAAAGGCTGCCACCGTGTTGCAGCTAGCTCCTTTTATGTGCTAAGGCTAATCCCACAGCCTGGCTTCATAGCATTTTTGGTGGGAATTCTTCCTGGGCATCCAGACATTTGCCCCACTGGCAAATGGGGGGGTGTTGTTTGCAGTCTAATCGTGGAAATGCTCTCTGCCCTGATTGACTGCCAGGCAAAGCCTTTCCAGAGACATGGCTGCCAGCACATACACAGCCTTTATAGGAATCCTTCACTTCATGTGAAACGTATGTTGAGGCATAGATAAAAGTTAGATTGGTCCCTGTCACCACTCCAGCACAGTGATCACAGTGGTGATGCACAGAACCATCTTGGCAGCATGAGCACATGTGAGCAAGGAAGTGAAAGGCGTGGAGTGCTACGTCCATATTATTGGTGAGTGGTGTGGTGACTGGCTCTCGCAAATGAGGAATGGATATTATGTTCATTAAAAGAAGTTTTGTTAAGGTTTAAACTTCTTTGATGTATGACTTTGTTGTTGTAGGTTGTTTTTCAACCCCTTTTTGTCCTCCCTTTAATATTCTGTTCTCCCCTCTGTATTGTTTCCATCAGAAAATCCTGGTCATCAGCTGGTCACTGGGGGACTTGGCATGACAACACCTCACCTCCAACCAAGTTGCAAGAAGGTGTCCACCAATGGACAACAAAGAAGAGTTGACTGGCAGACTTTTGGGAGGGGCCAGGGTTGGCTGATGCAATACCAGGGTATAAAAGGTGGAGCAGCTGTTTTATGGATGAGCTTCTGGCAGTCAGCCATGCTCCCAGCACTTTCCCTTTTTCCTTATTCAGTCCTTTGTTGTGTTTGTTGAGGTTTAATAAACCCTTGAAATTTTAAAGTGAGCGGTCATTTCTTACATTCCAGGAGTCTGCCTTGGGAGAAACAACAAGAACAGGTCTTGTTTCCCCTTCTTTCATGTAACATCTACAGAGAAAAATAGATAGAGTTGGAATCCTTGTAACCTGAAAAACTTTAAAAGAAGGACCAAGTTTAGTTGTGTGGAGATGTCCTTCCCATAAGGATAAAGGATTTAGACTTTATGTTGTCTTGAACTCTAACACATAATAAACCCACCACTGCTTAGCTGCAAAATGCTGGGCAGCTTGTGCACATTGAATCTTGTCTGATGAAACTTCCTCTAGGAAATTCCTGTAAGAAAGGAGTGTTTCATCTCATGAATGAGATTTCACTGTCTTCCAGTGCAAAATTAGAATTTCAAACACCCACTTGCATTTAGAGATTCGCTTATGTCTTTTGAACACGTGTGGGGTACATGGGAAAAGCTTAAATTATAGAAGTTAAATCGATCAGAGGCGTGACTGATACGAAGTTGTTCTAATAACAAAATCCTGGGTAAAATCAACTTTTGTTTCCCAACTGTGACACAAAGAACCTGCATGAGTATATTCTAAGGTAACATGAACTGATTACAAAGTTGCATCTTCAGAGTTACATAAATGTGTTTCCATCAAAGATTCTGAGCACATCCCAGGTAGATGAAATGCTTACATGGTTTTAGATCCTGCAAAGTCTAAGGGTGAAGTCTTGACAGCTTCCACCTTGTCCAGGAAAGCATATAACCAGTTGAACTTTAGGCATATTTATCATTGCTTTCAATTTAGCTACTTTGAAACAAACATGAAAGTTCTCATTAAGATTAAGGTTAGGATTATTTTAAAATCAGCAAAGTTAATCTAGCTTCCTTCCTGTAAACAAAATTTAACAGTGAGTGTGTGTTGATGTTAAGTATAAAGTTTTATTTGATTCTTGTTAACCTATGCTATATTCTTTTTTTGTTGTTGTTTTTTAAGGTTGACATAATTACTGAGCTTCTAGAAGAAATATTTTTCGAAAGTGTTCTTGAAGCTCTGGTTTATTGAGAAATATGGAAGCAGTGCACTTTAAAAATCAACTGAATGACATGAGAAGCCATATATTCATTCTGCTAAGCAGCTTGCCTGGACTTATTTCATATAATCTCCAATTAAGGGGGAAAATCTTCAGTACTCCACAGATCATACTAGACTCAGTAGGAACCACCACTTTCCACATCACTGGAGATGATATTTGCACTCAGTGTGATGGTGATGGAAATGCAGTGAGAAGGGAGGAGTCCTGGCCCACAAAGCTTCTGAGGCTAAGTTTCTGCCAGGCAGCCATCGTGATGAGCTGCCTGTCCCTGGTGTCCACAGCAAGACTCTTATGCTAAGTTAGAAAGAAAAAGAAATGCTTTTTTGGATTCACCTGCCTTGTCAAATACTCCACTAGAGTAGAGCATTTAAAAGAAATAGGCTTCTGATTTACATGCTACATATCACAGTAATTTCTTTAAAGCAACTAGAAATATCTCTTTCTGAGGAAAACGTTTTTAGTACCTGCATCTATAGACACTAGAAACTGAGTCTTTGTGGGTCATCTGCTGTTGTAACCTTTGGTGTTATTTAATACTGAGTTTAATTTCAAGAAATATTTTTTTTTTATTTTCTGCTGTCGTGATAGATCTATGACTCCCACTTGGTAAATAATGGCCTTACACATCTTCCATAAACTTGGTCTGATCCAGCATTTATGTTATAAGAAGAAGGCCAGTCATTGTGTCACACTGTGTTACCCCACTGGAGATACTTCTTCACAAGAGCAAACATCTGTGTAAACTCTTGTGCAGGAAGATATCTTTGCAAAATGTATGTGTTATTTCTGAGAAGTAAATTTAGGTCACTGTCCTTCCTGGTTTGAAAAACAGATGTCTGCTGAGGAAGACAGGAGCCTTCCTAGAATAGAAAGGTGAACCCCTTCCTCCAAGTTATTATAATTTCAAAATTACAGTGCTGCCGGGCAAAAAGATGAGAAAAGGAGTAACAGTTCTTTGCTGGCATATATATATATATCTAACTGAACCAACAACAAACAACAAAAACAATAACCCAAGTTCTCCCACCTATCAAGTAAAATTTTCTCTTTGGTGTAGTTACGACTGAAACTGGCAGGGGAGGCTTCCAGCTCCTGGCAAGGCTGAGGGGCTGCAGTGGTTCCCCCATGGCATTAGGGGCACTCCCATGCCAGCTCCTATGAGAGCTTGGGTGGGGAGGAGGATGAGAGGAGGCTTCTTTTGCAAAACTCACAGGGAGCAGCTGGTTTGGTACCACTCCTGGCAGCAAGCTAAACTGTAGCACTGTCCCTGGAAACAGCCAAATGCCCTCTGTAACACACATGATCCTTCTCCTCATACACCAAGCCAAGAAAAGGGCCCCAAAGCCAGCACCCAACCCCCCAGGCAAAAGTCCTGGGCTCACACACAAGGCCTCTTGCAGTATTACACCAACTTCTGAAAACACCCCATCGGGAGAGCCCATTCCCCAGGCAACACTCCCAAACTCTCTTCCCCTGTCCAAGCCATTACAGTGATACGTGAGAGTGCTTGGCTAACCTTTTTGTTTCTCAATCACTTTGAAAATCACCACCTTTTTGCTTCTCCAAAATTTAACAAATGGAAAGTAATTAATTTGAGAATCTAACTTAACAGACTACCAGAGCCTGGGCTAGCTCTTAGAACTCGGTGCCACGCCAGGAGCGAGGAACTGCCTCAGCCCGGGGATTTACCAGAGGCAGAACCTTTAGAACCACTTGCTCTACAGTGCCAGATACAAGCCACAACAGGGACCAGGCAGAGGAGAAAGGAGGAGACTCTCCATCTTGAGGCTCCACAAGGAAGAGTTTATTCCAAGTAAAGGAATTAGAAACAAATAGCCCCGGGCACTCCTCTGCAAGGGGTTTTGTACAGATACAAATCAGCGGGTGGATACAAACAGCTAACCCATAGGGAATCCTCAGGGGAGGAGTGAGGGGAATTACATCAAGTGTCTGGGGCCAATTGGGGTAGGAGGGTGGAGAGGATGGGTCACATGGGGCCAGTTGGGGTTTTAAGAAGTTGGGGAATTCCAAAAGGGTGTTGCAGTCAGGGATTGGCCCAAGGTTAAAGTGGCAGAGAAGGTTCTGGAATAAGGGGCTGGGTTACCTTCACAGGCAGGGAAAGAGCTGGAACAAGGAGTGGGGAATGGCATGAGGGACAGCTTTGAGGGAGGGTAAAACCCAGGGGTAAACCAACTCAAAGAGAACATGGGGGTACAACTGAAGAAACCACTTAACAAGGAATCAGTAAAATAAATTCGAACCACAACACTAACCCACAAGAGTGACCATAACTGACATTGCCTAGTTTTACTGGCAATTCATGTTCTGCTGGACTTGAATGGCAGTGGAAAAATTGAGTGGCTACTTTTATACCTCATCCTCCAGCTCTAGCAGTCTTGCAGCAAAATGTGTTTCTAGAACATTCCATAGCTGTCAAAACATGTGCAAAGTACTGAAATAGTAGTAAATATAAATTATCCATGTAGATAAATATAGCCTTTGCTTCAGAATGGTGAAAAGAGGCAGACAATGGGAGGCAGGACTAGCAAAATAACTGTTTCCATTATATCACTTCAGCTCTGAGAATATCACTAAAAGGTACAATTGTTCTTGTCAATAACATCTTTGTCTCACTCTGACTAAAACCTTCCACCTACATTACAAATCCATTAGCCATGCTGCTTTTATGACAGGTTTGTTGCTCAAGGAGGGGGTTGATTTCATCTGTTTTAGGAAATCATTCTTTAATCTCAGTTTTTCTATTTACTTTACGTGGTAGTATGAAATCACTGACCTGCCCCTGTGTAAATGGTCTCAGGCAACTCAAACAGGACCAGACAAAATAGGTGGTCACTATGAATAATTCATAACATATGCTCAATATGCTTCAGCAGCTTAAGTGAAGTCTTACTGTGAATGGTAGGACATATTTTTGGTTATGAGGGCATTGTGAAGATCAGTATTTGTAGGGAAAAAAAGAAATCTCAGGCCTCAACACGAGTTCAAATGATAAATTCATTTTTTAAAATTATGTCCCCTGGTTCAGAATGAAACTGGGAAGTCTCTACTGACCACTGATAGTGAGCATCTAACCTCAGTGAACCCTAAAATGAAAAGATTTTCAGAGACAATACTTTACTTTTTGAAAATCATGTTTCATGAGGATTTTAGGCCTAATGCCATAGGTGACCATGGAGGCAACATTGCCTTGATTTTGCTTTTTATTTCATGTTGAAAAGTGACTGGAAAATTTTTTTGTTGTTGTTTCTTTAAGATACAGCCACAATTGAAAAAACGGTCTTTAAATGCTTCTGAAAAATATACCCTTTGCATATTGCAAAAGTAAGAAGAAAGGAAAAAAAGGCTTGAAAGACTATCAAGCTGTGACCTCTCAGAGGCTAAACCATTTTTTGTCTCAGTTACATTTTTCTGTTTGTGTGTCCATACACAGTGGTAATCCAAATAACAAAGTCATTAATACAAAAGTTTTTGTATAAATGATGAATTAGATTAGATGAATTTAGTAAGAAAAAAAATCCATTTCCAAATATGATTAGCCTCATATAGAAGTTTGCATATGATTGTAATGAACTCAAAATAAAGAAGAAGTAGTGTGTTTTTTTCACAATAAATAGGTAACAACAATGTGCTATTGTCAGATTTTTAACACAGTCAGCAAAGCTCTGAAATTCTTAAGGTGAGTAATTTATTAATCTGAGATTCATCTCTGCACAGGAAACATCTAGAACATCATAGCGTTCTAAAAATGACTCAATAATACCTGTACCTCACTGCTTAGGCAGACCTGTTTGCAAGAGCTGTTTTGAACCTGAGTCAGTCTTGAAATCTGTTTCTGAAAGTCTTGGTATGTGTACTTGTTATGGAATGCAGGAGATAAAAGTTGCATGCAAATTCATGGTCCTTCCTTTTCCTGCCTGACAGGGACACTATGCCACACTTCCATATATGGGATTTTTTGGGTTTTGTTTGTTTGTTTTTTTCTTGTCCAAAACAAAAAGCATTTTAAACCAAAAAGCATTTCAAATCAATAACCAGGCTTTAACTTGGAGAGACTTGATGGGTGGACCACTCAGTGGATAAGAAACTGGCTGGATGACCTCACACAAAGAATTGTGGCCAATGGCTCATTGTCCATGTAGAGACCAGCGATGAGCAGGGTGCCTCAGGTCAGTGCTGGGGCTGATTCTGTTCAACAGCTTTGTTGGTGCCATGGACAGTGGGGTCACTGATGACACCAAGCTCTGTGGTGCAGTCACAGGCTGGAGAGAAGGGGTGGCTCCAGAGGGACTGGGACAGGCTGGAGAGGTGAACCGTGTGAAGTTCGGCAAGACCAAGTGCAAAATCCTACACCTGGGATGGGGCACTCCCAGACACACCAAAAGGCTGGGTGGAGAAGTGATTTGGAACAGCACTGAGGAGAAGGATTTGGGGGTGTTGGTCCATGAGCCAGCAGTGAGCGCTCGTAGCCCAGATAGCCAAACAAATCCTGGGCTGCACCAAAGCCCCAAGGGCAGCAGAGGAGGGAGGGGATTCAGCCCCTCTAGTCTGCTCTGGTGAGGCCCCACCTGCAGTGCTGTGCCCAGCTCTGAGGCCCCAGCACAGGAAGGACAGGGGACTGTTGGAGCGAGTCCAGAGGGGGCCATGAAGATGGTAAGAGGACTGGAGCACCTACCCTAGGAAGACTGAGAGAGTTGGATCTATTCAGCCCAGAGAAGATTGTGTGGAAAACTCATAGCAACATTCTTGTATCTGAAAGGGCCTTACAGGGAAGCTGGAGAATGACTTTTATCAGAAGCTCTAGTGACAGGACAGGGAGTGATGGATACAAATTGAAAGAGAGGAAATCTAGATAAACTATTATGAAAAAATTCTTTATTGTGAGGGTGGTGAGGCACTGTCACAGGTTGACCAGGGAAGTTGTGAATGCCTGTCGTGGTTTGATACTGGCCAAACACCAGGCACCCACAAAAGTTGTTTGCTCACCCTCTTCTGCTGTAGTTGGGCAGAGGGGGAAAAAAATTAAGGATTCATGAGTTGAGGGCTGGGAGAAAATTACTCTAAGGGCAAACGAGGTTCAAATTTAAAGGTATAAGGGAAATTTGTTATTAACAGTGTCAGAGTAGGATAATGAGAAATAAAATAAGCCTTTAAAACAGCTTTCCCCCCCCCAGCCCTTTCCTCCTTCTCACTGGGAGACAGGGTGGGGGGGTTTTGGTCAGTTTGTAACTCGAGACCTTTTGTTCACTCAGGGAGAGGAGTTTTTGCTCTGCTATGCCATGGGGTCTCTTCCATGGGTAAACAGTCTTCCCAAAACTGTTGTGGTGTGGGTCGCTCATCCACGGGGTGCAGTCTTTTAAGGATAGTCTATTCTAGTTTGGAAGCAAGGGCTCTCCCTCTCTATCTCTGTAAGCAGGGGTCTTCTTTTTCTATTAGGGTCTCCCACTGGGGCACAGCTTTCTCTGGCATGAGCACTTTTCATACAGGCTGCAAGTAGATCACTGCATTCCCCAGGGAGTTCATACATTACCAGGGAACAGTTTGTTTCACCATGGTCCTCACCACAGCTTGCAGAGGAATCTCAGCTCTGATACTTGAAGCACCTCCTCCCCCTCTTTTTTTTTCTTTTTTCCATTGACCTTGGTGCTGCCATGTTATTTTCTCTCACATGTCCTCACTTCCTCTTCTTTGACTAGAAGAACTACTGCTGCTCCTAAGTATCATTGCTAACAAGTTCCACGAATTCAAACATTTCTACAGGATCCCACAGCACTGAGAGGTTGATCCTGTCTAGGTTCTGTGTCAGGGAATTGTTCACCATATATTCACCACCAGCCATGCAGCCCTGCCACCAAAGAGTGGGCAGAGGCAACCGCCGCAGCGCTGGCACCATTTAAAGCCTCTCCTCATGTGGGATGCTGGGAAAGAGAAGCCACCGCCACTCTCCCTGCCCTTCTGCCCACAGCACAGCTGCCTAGGGGTGGCCAGGCAGGCAAGGCTTACTGTGAGTCATGCTGAGATTGTGGCAGCCATGGTGCATTGCTGCAGGCTGTGCCGGGGATGGCCTCCGGCAGCGCCTCGCCACCCTGGAAAAAACCCTGTGCTTGCACTGTTCTGATTTTCTTCTTAAATATGTCATCACAATGGTGTTACCAACCTCTCTAATTGGCCCAGTAGCATGTCCACCTTCAGAGACATCAGAGATTGGCTTTGTCAGACATGGTGGAAGCTTCTAGCAGCTTCTCACAGAAGCCACTTCTGCGGCCTTCCCCTGCTACCAAAAAATTAACACAATGTCCCATTCCTGGAAGTGTTCAAAGCCAGGTTGGATGGGGCCCTGAGTAACCTGGTCTAGTGGAAGGTGTCCCTGCCCATGTCAAGTGGGTTGGGCCTAGATTATCTTTAAGGCCCATCTCCTTACCTTTCTGTGATTCTATGATTCAGTGATGCATGTTTTTTTTCTGAATGTGGCCTTTTATTTTATTTTTTAGTTGGCGTCCATGATTGAAAAAATATACTGCTTTTTAACTCAGGCTCTTAAACGTCTCTTTTTACCTGACAGTAATAATTTTCTTCTTTTACTTGCACTGGTTTTTGAATGTGAGGATTTTACTGTGCTGATTTCAGCGCAGTTACCCCTGATATGCATATGAGAAACAGAAAAGTGATTTTATTTCTTCCAGCCTGTAAAAAGAAAGAAACTTTCCTACTCTGTTCATGTTTCAGCTGCAGACTCGAATTACCTTATAGATATGATAGATATGTCTAAGCATGTGAGAAATATTGTCATGCCAAAAGATGTTCCCTTGAGCAGAATTCAGCTTTTATTATTTTATAAGCATATTAAACAGATTCTTTTTTTTAGTCAAAACCAAAACCTGTATTATAAAGCCAAGTAAAACTGATTCCCTAAATCCTTTCAGAACTGCTGCTAATTTCCTGCTATTTAATTTCCTATTGACAATTGTGATCATATTTTGGAGGTAGCAGTGTGAGGTTGTCTCATTTTCTTCTGGACCAAAGATCATCATCAAATTTAAGTAGGTATTTCTTAGGATATGTACCCCTATCCCAGCATTAAACAACTGTAGGAACTATTTAAATTATCTCTCAAAAGTGAATCAAGTTCCTTCCCCATCTAATTTTTTTTTATCTCAGATGTTTTAGAAGCATGATTAAAGCTTTTAGATGATATCAGAGTTTATTTATGTTCTTATATCTTTGCTTCAGTCCAGATACTTACCAGCACCTTACAGCCCAGTCCAATAAATGTTTTATAGTTGTTTGCACAAACAGTAGCGTGCAAAAGAGGAAAACATCTCATAAATGTGTCTGTATTTACAAAATGAAGTCTTCTTTTGCCCCATAATTATCAGAAATACCAGAATGGGAGAATATATCTTCATTTTATCAAATATTATTGTTTGCTAGAGCGTATGTTTTATGAGGAGCAGCTGAGGGAGCTGGGGGTCCCAGCCTGGAGAAAAGGAGGCTCAGGGAAAACTTATCACTTCTCCTTTTAGAAATTAATAATGTGCCTAATAGGAGAACATGGGCCATTTCTCATTGTGCTGAAATTGAGAAAAGACAAGAAATAAATTATAAATTCAGATTTCAAAACTGCTCTATTTAGAAGAATATATAAAAGATACAAGGGTGAATGGTTTCATAATGACAGAGCATACAATCCTTTACCCTCCTTCTAATATATATATGTTCTCCTGTCCTTCAGTTTTAATCTTGGACCCTCTGAAGTCAATATCACTTTTCCCCAAAGCTACAGTGGTGTGAAAGTTTCACCTATATGGTTTACATTTCTCTGCATTGTGGGAACAAGTGATACAGGCATTCAGAGTTCCATGAAAAACTGGTGTTTACCACAGAATAGATTGGAATAGCAAGTGGTCTGATAAGCTGTATATCATGTTTTATGCAGTGGCAGAATCTCCTATATTATTGCTCTTCCCTTGTCAGGGTTTGGTTGCTTTTTTTCTTAATGACTGTTTAAAGATTTTCCTTTAAAGTCATAGGCAAAGCAGCCCAGATATAATCCAAAGTAATGAATAAGTAAAAATCAGGATTCATGTCTTACAGTATTGGAATTCCATACTTTGTTAAAAGACTTGAAGATCATGAGGCTCTAGACTTAAAAGTAGGACTTCAATGTGAAGTAGTTATCTAATCAGGATTTGTAAGATTAAACCTTAAGGAAATATTTCCATAAACAAAAGACTTTTATCAAGGTCATAACAAGAAGAAATTGCAGAGTGTACTTAATATAATTTTTTTATATTTGGATAATTTTATCATATTCTGTCTCCAGGAAAAATCCTTAATGTCAGAAGTCTAAGGTGTAGTATCTGAGATTGTTCTGCAGTCCGGAAAAGGCAAACGAGATATTCTCATAATCTATTCCTGCTCTTTTTTCTATTTTAGGCAAATGTTGAAGAAGTAGCAATCAGATTCTTCAAGCATTTTTCCTGTGCTATATTAAAAAAATAAGAAAATATAGTTGATGAAGACTAAAAAAAAGTTTTTAATAATGCAAAAATGTGGTCTTTAAAAATTGATATCTACGACTTTGAATCAACAGAGAAACTTCTTTTGATTATAGGAACTGTGGCTGATATTTATTCTTTCTGTAATTCCAGTAAAGCTATTCAAATTGTGATTATGCATTTATTTCTAGAAATAATTTCTCATGCCAATTCAGGTGATTTCCTGAACTGATTTTTGTTTTCTTCATAAGTATAATGTGCAAAATGTAATATTTATATAAATAAATAGGTTATTTCTCACTCCTGAAGATCCACATGGAGGAGTTCCATAGAAATAATAAGGAAAAGTAAACATTTAATTTGTCTGACTAATTTAGTAAGACAGCTTTATCTGTCAGCAAACCAACATGCTAGTTGTGACAGATTTTCAAAGAAAAGGCTCTAAAATACAAGATGTTGTTGGACTGTAGTGAAATTTGCAATTCTGGCCCATTTGCAAATCAAAATGAAGTTAGCAAGATACAAATTTAGGATGTCCAAACATTTCATTCCCATTCATGTGAGAATAAATTTATGTTCTTCTCAGAGGGTGAGAGTATGGATTGACTTTTTCTGTAGCTATCAAAGAATGTGAAGCAGAGACATTCACCTACATAATGTTTTACACCCATATTTTGGGGAAGGTGAAGAAAATTTATGCATAGAAGGAATATGTAGGTGTAGAGCCATATAATGCAAATTGTCCTTTTTATGAAGTTCCTTAGAAACTTCATATAAAGCTATAAGCTTTAAACAGTATAAGCTAAGGCAAACTCCAGCTTTTTCTTCTACTGTGCCTAGGAAGAACAATTTTCTTCCTTCTCTGAGTTTTCTTCAGAGAAAGCTAAAAATTCAGACCATGTATTTGACATAAAAGTAATTACTTGAAGCTCCCAAGATTCTCAGAGATGATATTACTCACATTAATTTTCAAGCAGTCATGCATCCAGCTGTCAAAAAGCAAGGGAAGGTACTCTACCTTAAAACACTGTCCTCAGCCAATTGCCTAACAGAGCAGGAAACATACCAGGTATAAGAGTGTAGTCCAAAGCAGGTCTTTCTGCAGCTGGTGAAGGGTGGGCAAAGGACTGGGTATTGCCTACTCAGAAAAAGAAGTTCCACTGTGCCATTTTTTTTTTTCACTATCTTGAGTTGTGCATATGGTATTTCTGCTAAAGCTTTGTATTTAATTACTCCAGGTAATGAGTTTTAGTCTGGGTGAAACCTTAACTATGCCATTAAATTTATATTCATTGTGTTCCTTGCAACCTAAAAGTCAATGCAATTTGAAAATATGTCTCTTTAATATAATGTATTTAAAAACATGGTCCACTAACCATAGTAAAGTTCAGCTTAAATGTTCCATGCCTCCTTTTGTGGCTAATATGAAATTATTACAGGTTCAGCTGTAAGCAAAATGCTGAAGCATTAACCACAAAAATACTGCATTCTGTTTTAAAAAAGAATTATTTTCTTAGCTGCTAAAAATGATAAAATGATGTGGATTTTCTTTTGAATTTCTACTGAGAAAACACACGTTGTGGTGAATGAAGGTGAGTCTGAAAGGGAGATGAGTTACCTCAGGAAATGAGATTGGACCAAATGTCTAAGTTAAAAAAAAAAAAAAAAAAGTCAAACTCATGAAAAGATCATAAGATGTGCATTTCAGTGTGTACAAATGCAAGACTGTATTTTTGCTGTAACTAGGATTTTTTTTTTCCTTAAAATTTCTTAATGCTCCTTTTAACTGAGTAAACCATATACAGGTGCTTCTTTTATGAATCCTAGGAGCTTTTAAGTTTGCTGTTCATATGCTTAGAATTAAGCATATATATCACCTCCTCTTGGATGACAAGCTAACCTTTTATAGTGAAGGTTAGTATCAGCACTGTTAACCTGAAGAATCTATGATCAAAATATATTCTTTGAATATTTGCATTATAATAATATGCAGTTTTAAATTAAAAATTCCACTGTGTTTGAAACAGACACAGGAAGAAAATTACAGTCCATATTTCTATCTACATTTGCTTGAAATCACATTTGTAATATTAGTTTAGGCACCAGTCTAACAATTGTGTACTCTAATGAGTATAAAGTTGCTCTGGTAAACTGGGTATCATGTTCAAAAACACTAGACTGTTCTTAAATTAAATTGATTTTTTTTTTCCTGCAAATCATGCTCTGTTATTATGAGGAGCTTTCCATCCTTTGCAGAACAGGTAAAATATCATGGTACATATTTATCTTTTTTTGGGGGCAAATAGTAGGTTGAAAAATCTACTTGGCTGATCAGCACAACCAGACAGACTCTGGCCTCATTGTCCTCCTGGGCTGCACAATTCTCTCAATGCAGCTTCCTTATCAACTGGTCTTTTTTTGAAAGGGAACCAAATGTTTTCATTATCCTATGTGCTTTCTGTCCTGATTGTCACCTCAGTAAGTCAATAAGGTCAGTTTGATAGGACAAGAAAGTGCAAGTAGATGTCAGGTGTGTAAAAAAACATAGAATATATACTGGTTGTTTAAGAAGTTGAGAATTAGGCTTAACTTACCTTGGAGCTTTAATACCTATTTACTTTAAGGCAAGTAGTTCTGTTTTTGTCAATTATTTATTGAAACTGGAAAGTTTTCACGGCTCTACTTCTGACATTTTTTCCTTTTTCCTCCTTTAATTGCATCTTGATGTTGACAGCCATTCAATATTAGCATCAGCTGAAGAGGGCACATACTAAACTTAAGGCTATACACAGACTAAATTCCTGCTGAGATATTTTCAGAATTGTCTGTTCACCCAGAATTCTGATCAGTACAATCAGCAAAACCTGCAATTTTTGCTCCATTACATACTGGGACAACTTGAAATCATGCAATTATTTTCTTATGTTCACTTAGGAATTGCTTGCTTACCAAGTTATACTAAAGCTGGGTGGTTTATTTAAACTCATCACTAATGCCATGTTGATTTTGATTAATAGGTGCTGATATTTGATTGAAATACAGATTTTCGTAGACCTGGGAAGTAACAATTAGTGGCATAGAGGACCAAATCTAAAATTTGTAAAAGTTAAAGCTTTCTCTTTATCAAGACAACTTAACTTACAAATACATAAAAAAATACATACATAACTAATTTAAATAGCATAACTCTCCCTTGGGTCATAAACTGCTAATATAGAAACTACTTTAAACTGCATTAATTGCCCTTAAATTCTAGTGCAAAATGCATATGAACTGCACCACTACTACTGAAGACTATGAAAATAAACAATTTTATTTTTAGCTTTCAGAAGTATAATTTTCTAAGGCATTGCTGTTTACAAAAGTACACACTAGACACTGAGAGCAGTCCTATGGCTAGAACTGGTGGAATGCTTTGATATAATATGCACTGTTTACTAGTTAAAGATTCAAGAGAGGTGGCTGAAGATTTTTGGCATGTGAAAGAGAGTTGATAAAAAAAGGTGCTGATATGCTCAAAAGCAATATTTCAGGTAGATGATAACTCAAGGACTCCACATATGAAATGCTAATTAATTAGTATTTTTGACATGGTAACTTAGGAGTCATGTCAAATGTCACCTAGCCTATTTCTAACTAAGGAGATTATCAATATTTTGAAAGCTTGGAAAAGCTGCCCTTCAATAATTATTAGACAGAAATTATGCATTTTCACAGAATCCAATAATGCGTCAGGTTGGAAGGTGAAGAGGGTCCCACGGAGAGT